>CABHPH010155972.1:298-34131 GCA_902168325.1 Peromyscus nudipes | reverse complement strand
TAGATAGATAGATAGATAGATAGATAGATAGATAGATAGATAGATAGATAGATAGAATAGATGGTAACTAGATAGATCATTGATAAAGATAGTAGATAGATATAATAGATGATAGCTAGATAGATCATTGATAGATAAAGATAGAAGATAGATAGATGATAGATATTGATTTATCTTATATTATATTCAAAGACCAGTAAAACTAACCTTCAGTTTAGAACCAGGAGAGCTGCTTGGCAGGATTTGCTGACTGACACACGCCAATTGAAGTCTCCAGTCTTTCCATGCCTTGACTCCAGGAGCCACTTTCATTGGAGATGTCAATTATGTTCAATACATATTTGTGTACATACTACATTTGAATACAAATTTTGGCTTAAAAAGGCAATGGGTCAATTTAAAATTAGACTAGACACAGTGTGGTGCAAATTGAAAATCAAGAAATGAATCTGATAAAATTCTAAAGAGTGAGGCTAGGAGATAAAATGATTGAAACTATGAGACAATTTTAAAGTGAGAAGGATTATCAGCATCTATTACAGGTGCTCTCATAAGTGACAGTTGGGAACATGTGAGGTGAAATATTAAAAATGCCACAGTTAACTTCTCACGAAGTTAAGGTGGGAAGATTGTTTCAGGTCAGCATGGGCAACCTAGCAAAGCCCCCATCTCTCTACACAAGAAAGCCCCTCTAGTGGAAGGTCCTTCTGAAGTCCATGTACTGAAGGGTTATTCACCAGAGTGGTGGCATTGGAAGGTGCTGTCCCTTGAGGACATGAGGTCTACTGGGAGACCCCTGGATTATTGTATGTGTTCCCTCAAAAGGGATTGTGAGACCCTGACCTGTCCTCTGCCTACTGACTTTCAGACTCATGTGTAAGCCTGTCTCTCCATGTTCTTCCTGTGTTCTGACGGCATCACCAGTTGCCCAAAGCAACAGGCTTCCTGATCATGACTGGAGCCCCCAGAACTCTAAACCCAAGACACCTTCATTTTCAGAAGTATGGTTGACACTGTGGTGGAAATCTGGCAAACAGAAAAAAGGGTGGTACACTTGTGATCCTGTGGCTGGGAAATGGAGACAGAGGACCTTTGGGCATACAGATGAGCCAGTCTAGGATAATCGAGCAAGCTCCAGGCAAGAGACCTCGTTTAAAAAAGTGACACAAGCCAGGCAGTGGTGGCACACGCCTTTAATCCCAGCACTCAGGAGGCAGAGACAAGTGGATCTCTGTGCGTTCGAGGCCAGCCTGGTCTATGGTCTACAGAGTGAGATCAGGACAGGCACCAAAACTACACAGAGAAACCCTGTCTCAGAAAAACAAAAACAAAAATGCTACTTACTTCTGAAAGCAGAATAAGCAAAAATGTAAATAAATACCTACCATGACTGATACAATTGTAGTTAAACCATTGTTAACAACCCAAGGTGACTAAGGACATTGGAGTAATGATGGCACAGCCTTAACCTGGGTAGGTTTTGAGTTTTACTCAGGTATGCTGAAGTATAGTTTTTATGAGTGACTTTTTCTTTTCAATGCATGGTTTTATAGAAACTGACAAAGAGAATATCATGTAGCCTCCTCCACAGTCAATCTACATTATAGTTCCATGACACACAAAACATCTCCCCAGCCACACTGTGGTCGGCCCTTCCTCCCATCCCAGTCGGTGGCAACCACCGATCTGTTTTCTGTCCCTGTAACGGTCATTTCCCAGAACATCATGTGATTGGAATCATACAGATTGTGGCCTTTGCAGATGGGTTCATGTCACTTAATAGAATGTGTTTGAGATGAGTCTTTGCTATAGTACGAATCTGCCCTTCATTCTTACTGCTCACTAGGATTCCTTTGAGTTGATACAACCATATCTGTGCTCAGACGTCCAACAAGAGAAAGGTATTCAGGGTGTTCCCAGTATTTGGTGTCTGTGGATAAAGTGGCTGCACACATTTGCCACAGGCCTTTGTGAGAACAGATTTTCATTTCTGCTGGATAAAGGATGGGATTGCTGGGTCACACGCTGAGCACACTCCTGCGTTGTTTAATGATGGAGACACCTTCTTCAACATGATCAGATGGGACACCACTGCACAGCGGGCGCCACTGACTGGAACATGGCTGTGCCGAGCTGGACCGCTCCATGCATGACCGCATGAGCTTTGTAAGGAGCCTGTGACTTCATCTACTGTGACTGTTTCATTTCCTTTCTGTTCTAGTGTCAGGGGAGAGCACTAGCTGCCCCGCCCCCTCACCAGTACTTTGTGTCTTCCCCTTCCCGTCCACGGGGTGTGTGGTGACCCTCCACCGCAGTTTTAATTTTCATTCCTTTACATGCTGTTTGCCATGGGCAGACTGCTTTGGCTCAGTATTATCAGGTAGTTGTTTGTTTTAGTTTGGCTGTTCACTGTTAGTTTTTAATTCTTTTAACTACATTTTGAAGAATAGAAACTTCAAATCCAGGTGAAGTCTAATGTATCACTTCTTTTTTGTTGTTGTTTTTGTTTGTTTGTTTTGAGACCAGGTTTCTCTTTGTAGCTTTGGAGCCTGTCCTGGAACTTGCTTTGTAAACCAGGCTGGCCTCAAACTCACAGAGATCCACCTGCCTCTGCCTCCTGAGTGCTGGGATTAAAGGTGTATGCCACCACCCAGCCTGTATCTCTTCTTTTTGACAGGGTCTCACCACGTAGCCTGGCCTGGAACTCACAGAGATCTTCCTGCGTCTGCCTCCTGAACTCTGGGATTAAAGTTGTGTACCGCCACGTCCAGTCCCAATGCATCCTTTTTTAAATGTATGACATTGGTAGTGTCATAGCTAAAACATCTTTGCCTAATCTGAGACTCGGAGCCCTTCGGCTACATTCTCTTCTAGCAGTTTTGAAATGTTAATCTCAGGCTGCTTTTTCCACTGGTGTAAGGTTAAGTTGGAAGGATGTTTCTTTCTGTCTTGACTTTTTTCTTTCATGCGTACATACAAGTGTTTCAACACAACTTATTGAAAGGATTGTCTTTTTCTACTTAATTACTTTCATGCCTTTGTGAAAAACAAGTGTGTGTGTCTGATTCCAGACTTTCAGTTGTATGCCATGCTGGCTTCATTACTGTAGCTTTCTCTTAAGTCTAGAAATCAGGGAATATACCTCCAAAACTTGGTTGTTGTTGTTTAAATCTAGACTATTCAAGTTCCTCTGCCTTTTTATACAAATACAAATTGTTAGTATTTACCAGAGTGTTGATTATTACAGTCAATTTATGTGTTTGGGGGTCTGTTGTTGTTATTTGTTTTGTTTTGTTTTGTTTTGTTTTGTTTTGTTTTGTGGTAGTCTCATTGTGTAGCCCTAGCTGTCCTGGAACTCACTATACAGACCGGGCTAGCCTCAAACTCAGAGAGATCCTCCTGCCTCTGTCTCCTGAGTGCTGGTATCAAAGGCGTAGGCCACCACACCCGACATATTTATGTGTGAGTTGGGGAAGACTCACGCCTTTGGACCACTTCCTTGCCACTTCATGCATCTGCCCTCTTCCTATTTCTATCGTTTTCTCTCCTTCTAGCCACCATAAAATATCTTCTGCTTTGCACCCTCCTCCATGGACAACCTTTCTCAACTTACTGACCTCTTGTGAGTGATGGCCATTACATCTTCAGTGCCTTTCTGTATACATGATGTAGTTGGAAAGACTCTCCTACAGAATTTTGGTATATAAATCCTGGGATGAAAATAAAAGACATTGCCAAAGCACATTTGCAAAGAGGAAGGGAGCTTTCTAAAAGTGTGCTTCAATGAACAGTTTCCTCTGAGCATATGAGTGGCTTGCCTTGCCCGGACTCGGAGGGAAAGGCTTGGCTTGACATCAGGTAGACTGATGCCAGCTGCCAGCTCCGTGTGGACGTATGCAATGTGCTCGTTAGTTACTTAATGACACCGGTTGAATTCTTCCTGTATGTCAAGTTCTGTTTTGGGCAATATGACATTTCAGTCATCAAAAATAAATAAATAAATAAAAAGGATCCCTCTGTCTGGAAGCTTAGATTGTAGCACCACAGGTCATCAATAAATAATAAACTTGAAAAGTAAATGTCATGTGTGGTGAAAAATGCATAAGTACCTGACAAAAGCCAAAAAATAAACCAGAAGAGGAAGGAATTGGGAGGAGATATGCATGGGGTGGAGAGACGCTATGTGAAATGACATGTTCAAGTATTCATTGAATGATTATTGAATCACTGTGGAGTACTCAGGTATGAGAAAATACTTCAAGGAGGTAAATGAACCAAGTAAGTATCCAGGGGAAATTTCATCCAGATTGGGAAAGCAAGGCATGACATGGAGGTTTCTAGGATGTGGAACACGCAGCGACAAGGCATATGGGGCTAGAGTGGCGTAATGGCATTGGAATAATAAGGAAGGAGCCCACAGACAAGAGATGTGTGTGTCCTGTTATGCAGGGTTACTATCACACACTGCTGTGGACTGGCTGTTTACAACCAACCAGTGTGACCGTATTTGGAGACCAGCACTATAAGGAAGTAATCATGGCAAGTAAAAAAGGTCACAAGACAGTATCCTTAGGAGGGAAGACAGCCAAAAGAATCTCTCTCTCTCCCTTCTTACCTCCCTTCCTTTCAGCCCCCACTCCCCAAAGATATCACATGAGCATAGAGCAAGATGGCAGCCACCTACATAACCCAGGAGTAGAGGTCTCACCAGAAAATGGCTGTACTGGCTTTCTGGCCTCGGAGTTTTAGCCTCTACATTTTCAAAACATTAACTTTATGTTTAGTTACCCAGCATGCACTCTATGCAGGAATCGATTCTAAGCAAAGATCCGTTATAGACAAAGAAGGAAAGAAGCAAAGCTTCTGGGAAACCGTTATGGTTACAATGTGGAGGCATGGGCGTGGTAAGCTGCGGCCTGAATCTGAGCACATCTGGCAGGACTTCCGGCTGTGTTAGAAGTGGAGGTGAGAAGATGGGGAGACATCCCATAGTTTTGTAGCTGGGAGATGGGAAGGGGTTGTCATCAGCTGACAAGGAGGAGGCCACAAAGAAAGTTTTAAAAGGTTAGTTTCAAATTTGCTGAAACTGACAAGTGGCAATGTTAAGTGGGTAGCTGGAGATACAAATTTGGCTTCTGGAATAGAGGTCAGTGACAGAGACATTAATCGGTGTATAGATGGTGACTGAAGTGTTGAGACCAGACCAGATCATTGGGGAAAGTGGTGAAGATACAGGAGAGCAGAGGTACAAGGACTGAGCCCTGAGCATGTGAACATGACCTTAGGAAGAAGGGCCATCAAGGCATGCCCAAGCTGAGTATTCGGCAAGAAAGGACACCCACCAGGGTGTGTGGGATGAAGCGGGTTGAGAGCAGGGAAAGTCGCAAGGATGAAAACAGACGGGAATTTGGTGCCAGGTGGAGGGCGGGAAAAGTATAGCATCTCATTAAAAGACAAACCATTCTGCTTGCCTCTTTATCATTCATGGCTTAAGCAAGCCCACCTTCCTAGGGGTGGTCCCTTGGCCAAATGACTGACCAGGCACAGCTGGAATGGTAGGTCTTCACCCATGCCAGAGATTCTAGATGGGTGCAGGGCCAATTCAAATGAGAGAAGACAATATATGGATGGAGATGCTAGTGAATGGCTAGACATGTGATGAAGTGGGTGGAAGTAGATCCGTCCCTATTGACACACATATCTCTTCAACTCTAGTTATATTAGGGACAAAAATTCATAAATTGCGTAGAATTCACAGAGCCAACACCAGTATTTCCAAAAACCAGTGTTCCAAAGTCAGCTTTTTTCCTGAAATCTGGTGTCTGTATGCTTCTCCTCCAGGTTCCAAGTCCTCTGAGCATGTGAATCCCGTCATGATATCTTCTTCAGATGCTACCTAGAATAATAGGAGTTAATCTGATTTGTTGAATTTTTAAAAACATAAAATCATTGTAATAATCCGTATCATCCTAGTCAGAATGGCTGCCATCAAGAAAACAAGTGACAGTGAATGCTGGCGAGGACGCAGGGAAAGAGTGGCCTCGAGCCGCTGCTGGTGGGAATGTAAACTGCTGCGTCCACCACGGAAATTAGTCAGGAGTTTTCTTTAAAAACTAGAGCTGTCACACGATCAGTAAAACTGCCTGGCACATACTTGAAGGATTCTAAGTTAAGGTATCTCACAGAGATTCCTGCATGACCGTATTTGACACACCATGAGATTTTATTCAGTAGTTGGGAAAAATGACATGAAGACACACCGCAGGAAAACAGACAGAACAGGAGGTCTCTATAGTAAGTGAAGTAAACCAGGCTCAGAAAGGTGAGCACTGCATGTTTTCTTTGCTATGTGGGTTCTGAGTTTAAACGTATAAAACGTATAAAAGAAACCACGGGAGGAGAGGAAGCATGTCTAAGAGGAGGAGGAGGAGGAGGAGAAGTCAGAGAAACGCGACATGAAAGCAGAAGGAACAATTTAAGGAGTGGAAATGTACCAGTGAGGGGAGAGGGGGAGACGGGGAGTGGCAGGGGAGACAGAGGAGGAGGATGAGAACACAGTAAAGCAGGAAAAACTTCTGAGCCGGGTGTGGTAGCCACACCTTTAATCCCAGCACTTGGGAGGCAGAGGCAGATCGATACGTGTGAGTTCAAGGCTAGCCTGGTCTACAAATCGAGTTCCAGGTACACAGAGAAACCCTGTCTCGAAAAAAAAAAAAAAAACGGGGGGGGGGGGGGGGGGGAACGACTTCTGGAAAAGAATAGGATCTCTGACCTGGGCAGAGACCTACATTTCAGTTGGGCCTGGTCAGTCACTCGGCCAAGGGACCACCCCTAGGAAAGTGGCCTGCCTTCTGTGTCATCGTAAAGAAACAAGTGGAATCATTTTTCCTTTAATGAGATACTGTGCTTTTCCTGCCCAGAATCCCCACCCCTACCCAGTAGCTCACTGGCTGCAGCCGTGCGGTTCCGTAGGTCTGCCAGCTTTTCCGAGTAATTCAGAGGCCTCTCCTATTGGTCTCCCCGTCTCTTCTCTAGGCATGCTTTCCTTAATACTTTGGGGTTCTCCAGCATCTTACTCTTCTCTGAAGCCTCCCACCCGCCATATGGCTGCTTGCCTGCCAGTGTCTGACCTCCATGTGGACCTAAATGACATGGGTGCCCCATTGTCCCCTTTGGCCTCCCTGCTTCTCCAGGTGCTGTTGAGATTTACATCTTGTCTGCAGTGGGGATTTTCTTTTCCATTTGAGTCCATTCTTTTATTAATATGGATAAGAACCCAAAGAGGGGGACCCTCATTTTCCCATGTATTAATATAACAATACATATGTCTATCCCTGTCACTATGAACCTCATTACTTTGTATGCTAATTCAAAAGAACAGATTAAAAGCATTAGGACAAAACCTGCCAAAAGAGAAGAAGATAAACCACTCATCTTTCTCACTTCTTTTGGTATTTTGCTTTTCTTTATGTCAACTTTTTAGCCAGTTCCCTCACAATCAAGTTTGACATATCCGTCCTTTAACATTGTGTTTTAAGTATTTGCCAGGATGCTACCCTGCAAGACCATCCTAATACTTGCCTAAATTTCCCCACGACCATTCATGTGAATGAATAAATGGACAATATACAATCTAACAATTTACTATTAGGCTTTTTTTTTTCGGGGGTGGGGGTTTGATTTTGCTTTTGGTTTCTCAAGAAAGGAACTGTGTGTAGCCCTTATTGCCCTGGAACTCACTTTGTAGACCTGGCTGGCCTCCAACTCACAGAGATCTGCCTGCCCCGTCCCCCAAATGCTGGGATCAAAGGTGTGCGCCACCATGCCCAGCCTATTAGGCTTTTAAATTACTTCAAAAATGTTACTCAGTTATATTATGATGAATATTTTGAGTATTTTAAGCATAATTAATGAGTTCATGATAAATTTATCTACCATTTATAGCCAATTATTGATTGACTACCAGCATGGAGCACTGTGCCACATGATTGGTTTTTTGTATATTTCATTTGAGGACCTTAACAGCAGAAAGACTTTTAAAGTTGGAATTCCTCAGCACATATAAAAACTGAAAACAAGAATTTGAAGTGCTCGAGATGACTGGTCATCTTTGCTAAATCTTTTTTTCCTAGACAAGGTTTCTCTGTGTAGCTTTGGAGCCTGTCCTGGAACTCACTTTGTAGACCAGGCTGGCCTCGAACTCACAGAAATCCACCTGTCTCTGCCTCCTGAGTGCTAGGATTAAAGGCGTGCATCACCACCGCCTGACTCGTCTTTGCTAAATCTTAATATCCAGCTTGATTTGTTTTAGAACTCTCTAGATCAGTGGTTCTCACCCTTTCTAATGCTGTGACCCTTTAATATAGTTCCTCATGTTGTGGTGACCCCCCAACCATAAAATTATTTTTGTTGCTACTTCATAACTGTAATTTTGCTACTGTTATGGATTGTAATGTAAATATCTGATACACAACCCCTGTGAAAGGGTTGTTCGACCTCTAATAGGGTCGTGACCCACAGGCTGAGAACCACTGTTCTAGGGACCTATTGTGGAGACAATTAGGTCCTTTGTCATTTCTCTCCCTTTCCCCCATAAGTGATCACTATCCAGAATTTCGTGTTTACATTTCTGTTTCCTAGTTGTTTTCTCCATATGACTGTGTCAGTAAAGAAATAAGGTGTTCAACCTATTTCAAGATTTTTGTGAGTCCCATAATACTATACGTATTTTGAACTTCATTTTCTCCTAATGGTATCTTAAAGGTTTTTTTATATTGATGTACTGTGTCTTCTTATTTAAACAGGTGCACCACTTCCAACTGCAGGCAATATATCAACTCACCCATTATTCTGATGAGCATTTAGATTGCTCCCATAATTTGCATTCGTAAGCAGCTTTTGTTGGTGGCCTCTGGGGAAAAAAACTATTTATTTTTGAGATTATAATTACATAATTTCAAAAAACAAAAAAATAATTTTTTTTAAAAAATTACATAATTTGCCCCTTCTCTTTCCTCTCTCCAGACCCCCCACCCCCATATACTTTCCCTCCTCACTTTCAAATTCATGGCCTCTATCTTTCATTCCTATATACATATATATAACCAGACCATCTGTATGATGTTACTCATATGTGTGTTTTCAGGGCTGACCCTTTGGTATTAGGCAAACAATTAGTATGCTCTTCCCTGAGGAAGACTATTTCTCTGACTCTCAGCATTCTACCCACTCTTCCACAATGATTCATGAATCTTAGGTGTAGGAATTGCTTTGTGGATATATCTACTGAGACTAGACTCCACAACTCTGCATTGTCATTGGCTGTGGTTTTCTGTAATGGCCTCTGTTTGTTGCAAGGAGAAGTTTCATTGAAGAAGGGTGAGGAGTGTACTTACCTGTGGGTATAAGTACAAATGTTTAGAATGTGGGTAGGGATTATGCCAGTTTAATAAAATGGCAGTTATACGTTCTCCTCAAAGATCCATGACTTCATTAGTCTTGGTTGTTGTCTAGGGATCTAGTACTATGCATGCTATCCTTCCTGTGGAGTGGGTCTTACGTCCAATGAGAGAGGTGTTGGTTGCTGTCAAGGTGTGTACCACTACTGCACCCTTAGGGTTACTGTGCTTTGCTGGCCATTATTGTGGTTCAGAGGTGTTATAGCTAGGTGGGACTGTTGGTTGCTTTCCTCTTTTTGGAAGCTTGCTTGGTGCGTTTGGATGCCATGAAATCTAATCCTCAGGGAGGAGGCTGTAGTGGTTTGAAAGAAAACGGCTCCCAAAATGTAAGAAGAATTGCTAAAAGATCTTATTAATAAAAAAGTCAGATATTGGGGTTAAAACCTGAGAGATCAGAGGAATAGAAAAAAACCTTACCTTACCTCAGTCTCCAAAGAGACCTACTTCCTGTTTACCCACACCAAATGCCTTTCTGTTCTGCCATCTCATTTTCTCTCTCTGCCCAGCTACATTACTTCCTCTTCCTCCCCAGCTCTGTTACTTCTTGTCTGTCTATAAAGACCTCTAGACCTTTATGGTTAACTAGTGTTGGAATTTAAGGCAGATGCAACCACACCTGGCTCTGTTCCCAGTGTGGCCTTGAACTCACAGAGATCCACGTAGATCCCTGCCTCCCAAGTGATAAAAATTAAAGGTGTGTGCTACCATTGCCTAACCTCTATTTTACTATAGTGGCTGGCTTTTCCCCCTGATCCTCAGATAAACTTTATTAGGGTGCACAATACTGGGAACACAATACATCACCACACCAAAGGAAGTGACACTATTGGGAAGCGTGGCTTCTTTGGAGGAAATGTGTCACTGTGAGTGAAACACCTCAAAGTATGTCACTTTGAGGTCCCTTTTGCTCACACTTCCCTCAGCGTGACTGTTAGTCCACTTTCTTTTACTTGCCTAGCAAGATGTAAGGACTCTCAGTTCCTGTACCATGTCTGCCTGCATGCTGCCATGCTCCCAGTTATGATGGACTGAAACTTTGAAATTGTAAACAAGCCACCACAATTAAATGTTTTCATTTATAAGAGTTGCCATGGTCATGGTGCCTCTTCACAGTAATAGAAACCTTAATTAAGACAAAAGTTGGTACCAGGGACTGGAGTATTCCTGTGATAGGCCTGACCATGTGTTTGTTTGGAGGAATTTGCATTTGGTATTTTGGGTTTGGGAAGCAGTGGAATGTTTTAAGCTCTACTTAATGGGCCATACTAGTAGGAGCATGGAAGACAGAGGGGCTAAGAGTTATTTCAACTGCCAGGGGCTCACTCAAAATGTTTCAAAGGTGAAGAACTTTAGTATGTTGCCTAGAGATCATTCTTGTGATAGTTTGGTGAAGAAAGTGGCTGCCTTTTGCCCTTGTCCGAAGAGTCTGCTTGAGGTTAAAGTAAAGAGTTTTGGATTAATTCCATTGGCAGAAGAACTCTCAAAACAGCCTAGTATAGACTCTGTCATGTGGATATTAGTGGTAACTCTAATGAAGATTTATAATGAAAAGGAGCACACCAAGCAGGGTAAATTTTAAAAAGTAAATTTGAGGAGAAAAAAAGCACCAGGAAGTGGAATAAAGCTAAATTCTGTGTTCAAGGAGATAAACAGATTAAGAAATGGAATAAAGGGAGTGGTGACCTCAGGATAAGATACCACCCAGTTAAGTTTCCAACCTGTGAAAAGGAACTGAGGGAAAGCTTGGAGCTGGATGTGGTGGGGCACACCTTTAATCCCAGCACTGAGAAGGCAGAGGCTGGGGAGTCTCTGAATTTGAGGCCAGCCTGGTCTACAGAGCAAGTTACAGGACAGCCAAGCTTAGTCAGTGGAAGACAGAAAGCTGGTAAAGATGTAATTGAATGAGGGGCCATGTTCCAGCCCCAGCAAGGAGCAGAACTTGGCAGCTTTGTCCACAAGGTTCTGACTTTAGAGTTAAGGATAGAAGAGAGGAGTTGTGGAATAAAGCTATTGAGGCCAGGCTTGTGTCAGGGTGTCCCTGAATGGAGGTGTACTTGAGAGGCCATTGTGGGAAGCTGAGACGTTGAAGCCTGGAGTGTCTTTGGAGAATCCAGGATGTTAGACATGCCAGAGTCATGGGATACCTGCCGAGGAGAGTTGCCAACATGGAGTGGAACTAGTCCAAGAGGAAGAAGCGTGTTGCAGACAAACTTGAATGGAGTTGGAGATCTAAAAAGCGTTTTGACATCAGACATGGAAATGCAAAATTTGGAGTTTGCCCAGCTGGATTTTGGTCTTTGGTCCAGTATTTCCTCACTATGCTCCCTTCTCTGCCTTTTGGAATGGTAATGCATATCCTGTGCCATTGTATGATGAAAGTATGTGATCTGATTTTTGATTTTGATTTTTACAGGGGGATTACAGTTAAGAGATTGTCATGCATCTCAGAAGAGACCTTGGACTTTGAAAGAAGTTTGAAACTGCTATAGACTATGAGGACTTTTGAAGTTGGACTGAATGCACTTTTTTTGCATTATGATATGGCTACAAGCTTTTGGGGGCCAAGGAATGGAATGTGGTGGTTTGAAAGAAAATTGTCCCCAAAGGGAGTGGCATTACTGGGAGGTGTGGCCTTGTTGGAAGAAGTGTGTCACTGTGGGGGTGGGCTTTGAGATCTCTTTTTATTCAAGCTTTCCTAAGTGTGACTGTTAGTTGACTTCCTGTTGCCTGCTGATCAAGATGTAGGACTCTCAGCTCCAGCACAATGTCTGCCTGCACACTGCCATGCTCCCCATCGTGATGATAATGGACTAAACCTCTGAAACTGGAAGTTAACCACCACAATTAAATGTTTTCTTTATGAGAGTTGCCATGGTCATGGTGTCTCTTCAAAGCAATAAAAATATTAACTAGGACAGACTTTCAGGTCAGTTCCAGCTCAGGTCCTCTGGGCCCTGCGTCTGAAGTGCATGTGCCTCCAACAATAGGGACTTACCTGCCACCTCTGGGAGGCAATGGCAACAGCCGTAATGTTTTGGGAGTCTCTTGCACAACCCTGGCCAACAAATTGATAGAGGGCTTCTCATGCCTAGTGTTGGCGTTTTGTTGTATGGTCTTTGTCTCTTAAAGGGTGCATTGTCAGCCCAGATGAGAAAAGTTCATGTAGACCATGTATATTTACACAGAAACTTGTAAACATTTATTGTAGGTTTTTTTTTCTTTTGGTAGATAGTTGATATTACAATTCCTTATGACTTTTTCAGCTATCCTTACTGTTATCTTACTCCCCTCCCTCTCTCCTTCTTCTGGATTTATCTTTCCCCCTCTCTAATTAGAGTTCCCTTTCCCTGGATCAGATAAGTTGAGTCCTGCTAGTCTCCTTTCTATTGCCTCCCCTGTTGATGTCCTTTTACACGCTACCTTTGTGCACGTGTGAGCATTGGTCTATATGAAGTGCTTGTGGAAGCAGAGTTAGATGTGAGGTTACTTAGTCTAGAATGGTACTTGGGAATCTGTGTGGTAGAAAGGCTCCTGCTGGTATGATTCTGTTCTGTAGTCAAGGTTGAGAAGTACTGCTCTAGACTGCGTATTTCAGCACATTGAATTCTTGCCTGCCACTTCGCTGTCTGTCCTGCCGCTTCGCTGTCTGCCCTTCGATTGCTGTGACGAAGACCATGACCAAAAGCGACTTGGAGAGGAAAGGTTTTATTTGGCTTACAGGTCACAGTCCATCATCAGGGGAAAGCAAGGCAGGAACTCAAGGCAGGAACCTGGAGGCAAGAGGTAAAGTAGAGGCCATAGAAGGCTGCTGCTGACTGGCTTGCATCTCTTGGCTTGCTCAGTTGACCACCTGCCTGGGGATTATAACAACCACAGTGAACTGGGTACCTTCATATCAATCACCAATTAAACAACAACAACAACAACAAAAAGACCCACCGTTCTTGCCTAGAGGCTAATCCGATGGGGGCATATTTTCAGTTGTTCCCTCAGATGACTCTAGCTTGTGCCAAGTTGATTTAAAAAAAAAACAAACAACTAACCAAATGTAAAAAACTAAATGCATACTATGCAGAAGACATTGGGTTTGATGCTCTAGGGTTGGCATGACAACAGCTGCAGAGTGGGCACTTGGGTGAGATCCCACTGTGGACCAGTCACTGGATGACACTCCCCAGCATGTTCCTGTCGTCTTTATCTTTAATCCCACCTGTAGATGGGAAGAATCAAAGCATTAAACAAAGCTCAG
This sequence comes from Peromyscus nudipes, assembly GCA_902168325.1. Taxonomy (NCBI): domain Eukaryota; kingdom Metazoa; phylum Chordata; class Mammalia; order Rodentia; family Cricetidae; genus Peromyscus; species Peromyscus nudipes. Next base: position 20,424 of record CABHPH010155972.1, on the reverse strand, counting down.
CAAAGTTAGAAATGCCCCCCCCCCCCCGTGATTTGGCCATCGATGGTGATCAGTTGCTGGGGGTGCCTCAAGAGAACAAAGAAATGATTCACAAGTCATCTAGGAGCTTGGTGGCTGAGACGATGATTGACTAGTGATGTCTAGTACAGTTTAGAAAATGGGAAGTATCTCATAGCTGCAAATCACTGAGGTGCCACCTAAGTCTGCCTGCCACCAGTCAGCAGGGAAGAGCACTTGTCTGGGGACTTGACTTGGTGCAACCAAACAGCTCAAGTAAAAGAAAACTGTCATCTCTTTCGAAAACTTTACCCTGTGTTGTTAGTTCGGAGGGGGGAGCGGGACAGAGTGGGGGAGCAACATGTCCTTGCTAATCAGCAGGGTGAGCTCTTGATCCTTCCCAGCCAGAAAAGAATATGAGTTAGATCTGAGACCTGGATTTCCCTGGATTCATGGTGTGAGCAAAGCCTCTGAGTTGAGAAAATGCCTCCATAAGATGGGGCTATAGTAGCTGGGCGATGGTGGTGCATGCCTTTAATCCCAGCACTAGGGAGGGAGAGGCAAGCAGATCTCTGTGAGTTCAAGGCCATCCTGGTCGTCAGAGTGAGTTCCAGGACAGCCAGGGCTACACAGAGAAATCCTGTCTCCAAAACAACAACAACAACAACTTAGGCCAGGACAACATTTCCGTGGGAAGCATGTATCACAGTAGATAGGATTTTACAAACGAGGTAACTGGGCTTAGGTAAGGTGTTTTTGTCTTGTTTTAAGGAGGGTGGTTTCTTGTTTTGTTTTGCTTTGTCTAAGTATTTCTAAATATTTTTAGGTAGGGAGTTTACCTTTTAAAGGACTACAGTGTGGTGAGTTTTGACAAATGTTCACAGTTGTACAACTGAAATCATAATTGAGATATAGAAGGCTTTCGATACCAAAGAAAGTTGGGTTTCCTATTAAATCAGCTGTCCATTTTCCAATGTAAACATCAGAATTATTTCTACCATCCACTTTCCAAACACTGTACAACTGAGTTTTCCCTCTGCTTGGTTAAAATCCTAGAACTGGGGTTTGTTGGCCATAGAACACAGCTTCATGAGAACCTGCTGCAGGTCCAATCCTGCTTCCCCCGGGATCTACACCAGCTCCCAGTCACTCTGGGTCCTCAACAGCCATTTCTCATCCTAGCCTTTCTATGGAGCCAGTGGTGGTACTCTCTGGGGGGGTTAATTTCATTTTTCTAATGACAGTTACATTTAGTTTCTACTCACTGGTTTGTTTGCCATCTAGATCTTCTCCTTGGCAAAAAAAAAAAATCTATTCAAATTTTACCAACTTTAAAAATTGAGTTGCTTAACTTACCACACAGATGTTTTAAATTTTGATTTAAATCCAATTTGTCTTTCTTCTCCTTGTTACAGTCTGTGCTTTCTGTATCAAAGATAACAAATCTCAAACTTAAAGATATTTTTCTCTTATGTTTTCTTCTATGATTTTCATCCATTTAGTCCTTACACGTATTCACAAAATGTTTCCAATGAATGTTTATATAGTGCAACAGAGGCAATGGGTTATTTCCTTAGCCAATGGCCCTGGCACATTCAGCTGAAAAGCCGATGCACTAGCCGTTGGATTACATTAGCACTTTTGTTGAAAATCAATAAATGTATATGTGGAAACATTGTTTTATTCTGTCTGCATAGTTGATTTTTTAAGGCTCCACATATAATTGAGATCATGCAATATTTTCCTTTCCATGTCTGGTTCATTTCACTTAGCAGAATGTCTTCCAGATGCATCCTTGTTATGGGAAATGGCGGGGTCTCCTTTTTAAAGCCCAAGTAATATTCCTTTGTATATCGTGACCAGCTTCTCTACCCATTCACTCATAGGTGGAGACGTAAGATTCTTTCCGTATCTTGGATATTGTGCGTGATGCTGCAGTGAGTGTAGGACTGTGATTATCCCAACCACATGGGGATTGTATCTCCTTTGTGTATACACCTAATACACCTCATACGGCAGTTACATTTTTAATTTCCTCAGAAAACTCCTGGCTGTTCTCTATGGTGGCTGTAACAGTGTTCATTGCCACCAAGAGCTTACAAGGATTCTCTTCTCTATACCCATCAATTTTGTTTGGGGGGGGGGAAGTTATCTTGTGACATTTTATTATTATTTTTGGCATTGGGGGGACTGAATCAGTGTCTTATGCATCCTAGGCAGGTGCTCTTCTACTGAGCCTCAATGTCAGTCTTTTTGACTTTTTGGGAGCTGCCATCCTACTGAGTCTGAGGGGATAGCCCATAATTGTTTTTTTGTTTGTTTTTGTTTTGTTTTGGTTTGGTTTGGTTTTTTGAGACAGGGCTTCTTTGTGTAGCTTTGCGCCTTTCCTGGAACTCACTTGGTAGCCCAGGCTGGCCTCAAACTCACAGAGATCCACCTGCCTCTGCCTCCCAAGTGCTGGGATTAAAGGCGTGCGCCACCAACGCCCGGCCCCATAATGGTTTTGATTTGCCTTTCCTGATGATTAAAAATGTTCAGTGATCTTTGGTCAGATGTGTCTTCTCTAGGAAAAGGGTCTTATCTAGTCTTTTACTAATTTCTTTGTTGAAGATTTACTTTATTATTTTTAATTGTATGTTTAGGTGTCTCTCTATGTAGGGGTATTTGTACATGAATGCAGTGCTCATGGAGGCCAGAAGAGGGCATCAGCTCCCCTTGGATCTGGAGTTCAGGTCATTGCCAGCTACTTGGCCTGGGTACTGGGACCAAACTTAAGATCTCTGCAAGAGCAATATGTTCTCTTAACCACCAAGTCATCTCTCCAGCCCCTTTCCCTATTTCTTAGCTGGGTTGTTTTCCTACTACTGTGCTGTATGATTCGTTATACACTTTGGATATTAATTTCCTACTAGATAAACAGTTTGAAAATATTTTCCCCAAGTCTATTAGCTGCTGACTCATCAATACTATTTCCTTAGTCTATGTGATCCTTCTCTTAGCAAACACTAAACTACTGTAATTACTCTGGCCTTATAGTAAGTTTCAAACTGGGTAATGTGGACCCCACAACTTCATTCTTCTTATTCAAAATTGTAACAATTTTAGATCATGATATGTAAATCTTAAGGCCAGGTGATGTGACCGCTCCAACTTCATTTTTATTTTACATTCAAGAGTATTTGCCTGTATCCATGTATGTACCTATAGAAGCCAAAAGAGGGTGTCAGGTCCCCTAGAATTAGAGTTACAGACAGTTATGAGCCTGCATATGGGTGCTGGGAACCAAACCCGAATCTTTTTCAAGCGCTGCCAGTGCTCTTAGCCACTGAGCTATCTCTCCAGTCCTTGCTTTTGTTATTCAAAATTACCCATTGTAACCATTTTAGGCTTTTTGTTTGTTTATATAAATTATAGAATTATCCTGTCAATTTCTTTTTTAAATCATCTGTGGTTTTTATTGGGATTGTATTAGGCATACTGAGGAAAATTGACATCGTAACCACATTGACTCTTCCAATACATGAGCACATTTACAGCTCTCTCTTTTCATAAGGTCTTCGTGGCCACTTTCATCAACATTTTATCAGTTAGTTTTGCCCCTGAGTCATGTTTTTATGCAGTTGGAAAGGATGCTGTCTTGTCATTTCAATTCCAGCTTTTTATTGCCAGTTTCTAAGAACTTTGCTTTCATACGACGATAATCTTCAATCCTAAACCTTACTAACTCTCTTGCTAGGTTGTTTAGGATTTCCTGTTGGTCATCATGTTGTCTAAAGTCAGAAGTTCATACTTCTTCAAATCTGTGTGTCTTCATGTTTTTCTCACACCATTACACAGATTAGGACCTCCAGAGTGGTGTTGAAATGGGTGGTAGGCTCAGTTCTTCCCTCTTCCCTAGTTCAAGAGGGGAGTGTTCATTCCTTCATTATGTGTACCAGATGTGGAGGACTGTTTGTAGACATCCTTCACTAAACTTGAGAATGTTTCTCTTTCCCCAAGCTTCTTGGGAATTTTAACCATGAATGCATGTGAAATTTTGTTAAATGCTTTCTCTAGTCATTCAGATGATACTTCTGTATTATAATTAATATATTAAATGACATCAATTTTCCAGTGTTTAACCAACTTTCCATATCTTAGATGAATGGCTCTTGTTGTGTTTAAGTGACTTTAAAATTAAGTGACTCAATTCATTCTGACAATTCAGAGTTTTAATGATAGATAGCGATATATAATTTTTGTGGGTTTTTTTGGGTCTGGTTTAGCAACAGGGTAAATGAATTGGAAAGAGTTCTATCTCTTTCTATTTTGTAGAAAACTTTGTACAAATTGGTGCTTTTGCCACTTAAAGCATCTGAGTGTAAAATCTATTTGTAGGAAGATTGTTAAACTAAGAATTCAGTTCTTTAGTGGATATGAGACTGATTCAATTATTTATCTCTTCATGAGTAAGTTTTTGTAGTGTGTGTCTTTTGGAGATTTTTTTTTCCTGCTCTATTTAAGTCATCAAATGTTGGCATAAAGTTCTTCATGTTTCTTTATTACTCTTTTGATGTTAGTTGGCTCTATCAGAATATTTCCTGTTTTATTCCAAATATTGATAACTCTCTCCCTTTTTGTGAGTATTATGGCTAGAGTTTTACAAACTCTGCCTTTTCAAAAAACCAATTTTATTTCATTGTTTTTTTTCAGTTGCAGAAATGTAATGACTTCTGCTCTTTACTCTTTCTTCCCTGTGTTTCATTTGGGCCTGTCATGCTCTTCCTTTCCTGGGCTTTAAGATGGAAACTTAGGTTATTGATTATTGTAATTATTAACATCCCTTCTTTCCTCCTGTAAGCATGGAATACCTTAATGCTCTTTCTATATACTCCTTTAGTTTTGTTGCACTAGGTATATATTGTATTTTAGTTTTATTTAATTAAAGTATTTTCTCATTTCTTTTGTGATTTATTATTTGAATATGGTTTATGAGTTTCCCTTAATTTTCAAAATTTTTGATGTTTTCTATAATCTCTCTGATTTTGATTTCTATTTTAATTCTGTTTTGGTCAAAGAATATTTTACATTATTCAATCCTTTTAAATTTATTGAACCTTGATCCATGGCTTATACTGCCTTACTTCTTTTTTTTTTACTTTATTTATTTATTTTTTAAATTATATTCATGATATTCATTAATTACACTCATGATATTAATCACATTTGTGGTATTCATAGATTACATTCACAGTATTCATTCAATTATATATATTATATATATATATTAATTTTAAATGCCGAATGTCATTTATTTAAGGAGAAAGGAGGTCTTAAATACAGGCTTACAGCACAATGGGAGGACCCCGGAGGGCAGAAGTTTGCTACTGATGTTTTACACTCTTGCTTCTAATCTGTTAACGCCCATTATTCAGGATACCAGGCAAGGAACTTCCCTTAAACATTCAGGAGGGTAGAACCTGGCGGGGAATTAGCATAGGGAGAATATCAAGGTCAAGGTCAGCAAGCAAGGCAACAGTTACTCAAAACGGGGGCCAGGGCCCTACAGGTCCCCCTTTTATTAAAAAATGAGCTTCTGACTTGGGTTGCGTGGGACGTCAGCAGGTCACCTTACCCGTCATGGAGACGCCTGCCCAGGCCACACAGGTGCTCTGTCTTAGGTTGGTGAGTGCCCCCCAGGCATTACCCATCTCTGAATACTCATTATCATACAGGCTCAATCGTGTGTGAGCTACAGAGTTAACTGCTGCCAAAGATCTCAAAGTGGCACTGGGCTTACAATCTGTGTGTTCGATACAGAAAAGACCAACAGAGGTCCTATCTCACCCATAGCCAGTAGGCTAAAGGCAACTGAGCCATTCCCTTCCTTAACAAGCCATACTGTACGTTGGTGTCCTGGTAAGATAGTATCCCAAAAGCAACTGGAACTTGAGTTTATAAATTTATAATTTTCAAAGCCAATCGAGATGTATATAGCTACTGAATTAAATTTATCATGCCCCATAGAGTGAGAGATTAACTAACTGTGGTAGCTACTTATGTTGCCAGGGTCTCCATTGTGCTAGCTGTAGTAAGCAATTATGAAATGGTAATCCCAGAAAGAGTAGCAGTGGTGGGCGCCATTGTTATAACAGCAACAGCAGCAGCAGCAATGTCAAATTCTCTTCTGGATTTTGTGGACATCCACTGGCATGGATACAACTCCAGTAACACGTACTGTCAAGGCCCATTTTTCTTGATCCCATCACGACTTTAGCTGGCAGCTATTCTGGAGAATCCAATCTTATGGTTACAGTTCCTAGGCTTACATTAATGCTTGCCAACTGGCGATGTTGGGCTCTCAATCTCCATTGACATCAGAAGGATAGATTTTTTTTCCAAGAAGACCCATTAGGTCTCTGTCATGTTGGGCTTCAGCAGCAGCCATAGGGCACATTCAGTGCTCAGAAGTAAGCACTGCCTTACTTCTGTGACTGTCCCAGATTGATTGACATAATACTGTGATTTCTGCTGGTATTGGATGTCAGTTGGGCTTCTGTGGCTGCTTATGTCTATCAAGTCTCTCATATAGGTTCTTACAGATTCTTATCTGCTTGGTCTGGAAATTACTGAGGTAGGCAGGAGGCTGATCCTTCTAGTTGTTATGGATTTGTCTCCTTATTTCTGTCTTCACATGTCTTAAAGCTCTGTTGGGCACATACACATTGGGGGTTGTTAAGTTCTCATGATGAAAGAGACCACCTTATCATTATGAAATATTTCCTTTGTGTCTGAGATTTTATTTCTCTTCAAACATACTTTTCATGATGTTATTATAGCTACTCTTGTAGCTGTGACTCTATGACTAGGGTTTGCATGGTGTAGTCCTTCTACTTGAAACCTATATGTGGATTTCTTATGACTATCCATGAGTCACGCTTTTCATATTGTTTGACAAGCCAGTGGCTTTAGAATGATTTATTTTGACCATTTATATTTAATGTAATCATCACTGTATAAGTCTGAATCTATGTCTTGAAGTTTTTTTCTATTTGTCCTATTTGTTCTCTTCTTCATTTTATTATTTGAGTATATTGAATGCTATTATTTTATTATTCCTATTTGTTTTTAGCTATATGTCTTCAGTTTATTTTAAGAAGTTTTTGAGACAGGATTTCATATATCCTATGTTGGCCTCAACTCACTAAGTTAGCCAAAGATACTCTTGAGTTTCTGACACCCCTCCCCAACCTCCACTTCTTGAGTAGCATGGTTGTAGGCATGTACTACTACAGCCAGTATATGATGTTGGGGAATGAGTCCAGGGCTTGATGCATGCTAGGCAAGCATTCTATAACCTGAGCTAGATCTCCAGCCCTTTGCTTTATATTTTGATGGTTTAGCAAAGTTCTATAGCATATGCCTTTGACTGATCATAGTTTACTTTCAAATATTACATATTTGCCACTAAAAAACGACCTTAAAGCAGTGCACTTTCATCACCTCCCTCCAGATATTCTTCCCACTATTCTCATATACTTTATTTACACTTCTGTCAAGAGCCCCATGGTACATGATTGGTTTTCTTTGAGCAATTACCTTTTTGAAAGCATTATCAAGGGAAATGTTTTCTTATAATGAAGCAGACCCTTTAAAGTCCAGTTTGGCAAGTTTTAGTACACAGACATCCTATGGCAAACTGGCATCTCTCTGGTGGCTCTTATGATTGATGCTGCTAGGGATATCCAGGCATGAGTCTTTGGGTTTACACCCCTTTTCCTGATTTTTGTTTCTTTGGGGGCATTTAATGACTAGAGTATGGGCGACTTCACAGATTCTATGGGAAACCGCCAAGCTGTTCTCAGTTGTTGTTTTTATTAGCAATAAATGGAGGCTCCAGTATTTCTGCTACTTCTTCACCAAAGCTTGGTTATTTCAGTCTTTGATGTTGGGCATTCTCCTCATTCTGTAGTGGAATCTCATTCTGATGTAAATTTGTATCTCTCTAATCTAGTGAATAATTCTTTTGAGTATGTTTCTGTGTGTTCAGATATTATCTCTATCTCTATGTTTTTTAGATGAAGTATTTCCTCAGTCCTCCATTTGGTGTTGGACTTTTAATTATTGAAATATTAAAGATGTTTTCTTTTTTAAAACAAGACACAAATTTCTGCACATTTACTGTTCACCTGGAACAGCTTGACCCAGCTGAGAAGGCCTCATTTCTACCTCTCCCAAACCCGACCTCTCAGAGAAACTGCCAAAAGTCGAGTTCCACCCTGTTTGTGGAGGACGCGTCATTGCCCTGTGCCTACAGCTCGCTCCACTCCTCCCCCTCCAAACTCCGCCCTCTCAGAGAAACCGCCCAAGAGCTTACCATAGCGCAAACCCACCTTGGGGCAGCACCCTGCACCCCTACAGGGTATTTAAACCGCCCCCTTTAGACCTACCATGTGATTTCTCTCCTACTCTCTTTCCCGAGAGTCATCCAGGAGTGCTTTGCACAGAATAAACCTGGTCCTTTACTTTTTAATTTGGTTTGATTTGGCTTACTGCATCGGCTGAGAAACCTACTACCGGGGATAAAACAACAACAACAACAGCAACAACAACAACAACAACAAAACCCTATCATTTAGCTGCTGTTAATCTTTGAGGGGTAGTTTCATTTTATATATTGTATTAGATACCGCTAAAAAAAAGAAAGTCCTATTAGGGTATTGATTTTTTTTATTGTCATATACAAACACATGGTGCGACAGGTGCATTGCTGTATGAGTGTAGTCTAGCTACTCGGGAGGTTGAAGCGGGGGGTCATTTGGTACATGAGTCTGCTGTCAGCCTGGGCCATATTGTGAGACCTCAGCTCAAAAGGAAACACACGTGCATGGATTTTTAAATGTACACTGTAGTACTGTTCATCATGTGCACATTGTTGAACAGCAGATCCCTAGAACCGGTCCATCTTGAAACACTGTCCATCAGATAGAAAGCTCTGCTTCTCCCTTGCCGGGGCAGCCAGGCTTTCACTCTGTTTTGATGACTTTGACTTGTTTAGATTCCCTGTGCATGGAGTCACGTGGTGGAACTACTTCTGTGCCTGCTCTATCGCACTTAGCATCATGTCCCCAGGGGCTTTCGTCCTGTACCGTATCACAGGGTACATTTGGTTCTTTTCTTGAGTCTCCTTTCTTCTTGCCTCTGAAACAAGCGAAATATCTTTACAGTATGAGCGTTAACATCGTTGTCTAGGAAGTATATCATCTTTGCCATCTCTGGGTCTGTTTCCATTTTATTTTCCTTTTTATCAATCATATCTTCATGTTTTTCAGTCTCTTTTTAAGACTCGTTTAGAGTCTAAGGTACTCTTAGTTCCACTGAAGGTTAATTTTTCTCTGAGGTTTCTACCTTGTGCCGTTTGCATTATGAGGTCTCTTCACTGGGGCTGGCTCACGTGTGTTGACTCTGGGAGGTCCTCAGGCTTCTGGTGTTCGGGCTTTCCTTTCCCATCATTACATACTTTGCTCAAACAAACACTCAGTCCTGGCTCCAGGGAAACCCCTTGCAGGTCTCTGGAACTCTGCTGCCCAGACCTCACTTCTCAGGTAGGGAGACTTACAATCTTAGACACACTGGCCACTCAGCTCTCTGTCTGCTCACTTCAGAGAGACTTCTGACCTCTCCTCCATTCTGCAGCTTGGAAATAATCTCTTGCCAGTAAGATGGCAGATCATAGCTCACTTCATTTGTTTGTCATGGCAAGGAGCATAGTTACAAGCTTCCAACTTTTCAATATTTGAAAACCACTTTCTTAATAGAGTTCTTTTTTTCTTGCTCATGATGGAGTAAATCTGATTCCCATAGCTCCATCACAGCCAAACGCAGAACTCTCCAGTAGTGTTGGCTGAGAAGTGTAATGTGATCTGACATATATTTTAACACGACGAGACTTCTGGGTTGAAAGTTAGACTATGGCAGGTAAGGGATGATGGAGGCAAGGAGCTAGGAGTCAATTGCTATAATCCAGGACAAAACCACTTGTGGTAATAATGATAGACAGGAAAGGAAATAGTTGGATTCTGGACTTAGAGAAAAAATAAACAGGATTAGCTGATTGTTTGGATGCTGAGTCAGAACAGAAAAGGGGAGTTGAAGGATGCTGGAAGAGTTTTGGCCCAGGTGACCAGAAGGACGGGATGTCATTGGAAAGAAATGTTTTTAGTAGAGTGTTGAGGAGGAATAGTGGAAGAAGGTGTCCAAGAACGAACTTTAAGAGACTGCCAGACACAGTGAGGACTCAATTCTCTCAAGGAGTTTGGTAAATCACATTTGCTAGGTTCAAAGCCCCCCTCCCCCAGCTACTCCTCATAATCTACACTGTCTACCCTGTGCTCTCCCCTCCCCCAGCTACTCCTCATGATCTGCACTTGTCTACCCTGTGCTCTCTGGAGCCATCTCATCCCTTTCTACTCTCTGCTCTCTCACTTTGTCATTTCTCATGCTCTGCTCTAGCTCTTGCCGTCTCCCCCACTCTCCCCCGCTCTCCCCCACTCTCCCTCACTCTCCCCCACTCTCCCTCACTCTCCCCCACTCTGCCCCACTCTCCCCTACTCTCCCCCACTCTGCCCCACTCTCTCTCACTCTCCCCCACTCTCCCCCCTCTCTCCCTCACTCTCTCCCACTCTCTCCCACTCTCTCCCACTGTCCCCCACTCTCCCCGACTCTCCCACTTCCCTAGCCCTGGTCATGCTTGTCTGATTTCTTTTCTCTCTGCTCTGGATCTTCCCTCTCTCTTACCTACAATAAATACTTTCTCCCTAATGGAATGGTCATGCTGGCAATTTCTTTACTGACCCCCCTCCCACACAAATTTCATTTCTTAAGGAATTCACAGTCCAGGTAGAGTTAGGAAAAACATGTAGAGAGATCATCTCATTAATGCATAACAGAGGCTTCCAGAGGTACAGGGCAAAGAGAGAAGGCTCTGGGACGGAGCAGGGTGGGAGTGGGGTGGAGGTGGGGGGGGGTGAGGGGTTGGGGGTGGGAGAAATGGATGGATGAGGAAGAATAGAGCTATAAAATGCTTTACATGTGTGTGGTGGTTTGAACAAGAATGGCCCTCATAGGTTCTTACATTTGAATGCTTAGTCATCAGGGAGTGGTATTATTTGAGGATTAGGAAGTGTGGCCTTGTTGGAGTGGGCCTTGTTGGAAGAAGTGTGTTACTGGAGGCGGGCTTTGAGGTTTCAAAAGTGCATGCCAGACCCAGCTCTCTCTCTCTCTCTCTCTCTCTCTCTCTCTCTCTCTCTCTCTCTCGCTTGTAGATCAGTATGTAGCTCTCAGGTACTTCTCCAGTGCCAGGTCTACATGTGTACTTCCATGCTCTCTGCCATGATGATAATGAACTAAATAAGCCTCAGAAACTGTAAGCAAGCCCCCAATTAAATGTTTTATTTTATAAGAGTTGCCTTAGTCATGGTGTCTCTTCACAGCAATAGAACTAAGACACCATGGGTCCCAGCAATGTTGGAGCTTCATGGTTAAGGACAAGGGCAATTACCCCAGAAGGGAGAGATGGAGAAAGGTGATGCAGGGTGTAGAGAAAAGAGTATGTGGTAAGTTCTCAGATGGCAAACACCTCAGTGCTTTCTGGGAACTTGGACTGGGTCTCTCTAGCTCCATGGAAGGTAGGTAGGGGATTGCTGAAGCAAAGCTGGGCTAGAGAGGGACAGAAACCAAAAAGGTCCTTCTCTGCCATGTACATTCTTTTATCCTACATAGAAAGGCCCAGAACTACACATGAGCAGGAAATCTAGTTCAAGGCCCAGGAGAGTGGTAGAGGAGGTCTGAGTAAGGGGAAAGGTGGTAAGCACTGGGCAAGCAAGAGTCACAAAGATTGACTTGAAAGGTCTTTATTGTTAGGTCCAACCCCCCTACACACACACACACACACACACACACACACACACACGTGCGCAGCAGTGCTGGTGACATCGTCCTAAACAAAAGGACTTGAGCTGTTTACTAGAAAGGTGGGTCTTCTAAGGCAGGTTCCTCTTTCCCTGAAGCCACCCTCAATCCTCCAGGAACCTCCATTAACCCTACCCCAAAGGTCAACCACTCTGGCAAGGGCAGCTGGTTCCTGGTTGGTTGAAAACCTGTATCAGCTCAGATCCCCTGTCAGATCAGCTGACTGTCATAGAAAACCTACTTGCTTTTCAGCCTTTTGGCTCCCCTCCCAGGAGATGGCCTCAGCAGTTTGATCCCCAATAAATTTTTCTTTCTTCCCAGGGAGTGGTCTAGTTCAGTAGTTTCTCTGTGCCATTGCCCATAAGAGGAACAAAATCACAAAGAAAGAGTTTAAAATGACATTTAGGTCATTTTGCCTGGCCCACTCAGTAGATGATGAGGCCATTAAGTACACTTGGAAATTTGTACAGTAAAATATCTTGCAGAAATGTGTATGCCTTCAATGAAGCCATGTCTCTAAGGGTTGAGCGAGATGTTTTTTTGGTCACCAATCCTGGAGGTTTTTTATCAACTGTATTTCATATTCTCAATCACAAAAACAAACAAACAAAACTTGTAAAAGCAGAGCTGGGGAGTGCTAATCCCACTGGATGAGAATAAGACCACTACCACAATTTTGGGTCAAATTTGAAGCAAGCTTTAAGCAAATACTGGCCAGGATGGTAGACTCTGGCCAGGTCCTTTCTGGGATTCCCAGAAAATGGTGATGCATTACATTTTGCAGAGGCTTATAAAGGCAAACTCTACTTCAAATACAAATAAGACTATGTATTTCCCATCAGGCCCAGTCAGGGGCAAGCATATATCCTGATGTACCTCCTGCCTCATACCTCTCGCCTATCCAATCAAGGGTAAGCATACATTCTGATGTATTTTCTGCCTAGGTGCCTCCCCGCTACATGTGATCTAGCACATCCCCATGCAGTTGGGTCAAAAAAAAAAAAAAAACTTGCTTAAAGGAATGAAAACATGTGACTTGTTATCTTACATATATAGCCTCCAGCATTTCAGGAAGTATCTGTCCTTGGGCAAGGAGCTTACAGGTTAGAGGCATTTTGTTTTATGGATCTCTTAGGCATAATAATTAAAACTTAAAACATAAGTTTTTTGACTCTCACAGGAGATGGCTGAACAGTTAAGACCCCTTGATGCTCTTTCAGAGGACCTGAGTTCAGTTCCCAGCACCCTCATTGGACAGCTCGGTATCTACCTATGACTTTTCAGAGAATTCAATCACCTCTTTTAGCCTCTGTGGGCATGCACACATATAGCATATATTCACACAGAGATACACATATACATGTAAACAAAAATATGTCTTTAAAAGCCGTATAAGCTATAGAACATACAATGCCGCCTCTCCTGGATAGCTCTAATAGAAATTCCCTAACTGGCTTATCTTTGGTCAGACCGCTGCAAACAAATATCCCTGGGATTACAGTAGACTCAGGTCAGATTAATTAAAAAAGCGCATCCTTATTTTCACACACACAAAGTAGACTGTCACTCATAAAAGTGCTTCATGAATACTAGGGCAAATACAACAATTAAGGGTAAACAATTCTCTGCCCAGGTTTCCATCACTTTCTCGACCTGGCTATCAAGTCCTTCTTTGCGCAACTCTATCTATCCAGGTCAAACTCTAAGGCCTTTGGACTGTCATTTTCTCTCCTAGAAGAGTGTCCTGTTCTACATCACACCTTATTATCTCCCAGCTGGATTCCTCTTGTTCTTTGAGCCCCTTTTCCTGATTATTGTTTAAACATTGCTAGCCTCTATTTTTATCACACCATCCTGCTATAATCTGAGTCTAGAGAGTCTTCCAAAGGCCATGTGTTCAAATCTTGGTCTCTGGGTTGTTGCTATTTGTAAGATGGTGAAACCATTAAAAGATGGGACTGAATAGGAGGTTTTAGGTTGGGCCATTGAAGGCATGACCTTGAGAGGGATCGTGGTCCCCAGGCTCTTTCTGCTTCCCTCTCTTCGCTTCTTGGACACGAGGAGGTGAGCAGCTTTGTTCTCTGCTCCCCATCACGACATGCTGACACAGGCCCAGGCTGATGGGCCAATGAACGAGTCATGAAGTAGAATTCCCAAAAGCATGAGTCAAAGTTAACCTCTTCTCTTTATTAGGTATTTGTTACAGAAATGGAATGCCAGTCAGCACACACCTTCCAAATACTTTACAGTTTGCAGTTATATTTAAGTCTCTTGTTTAATTCTTTTGTATCTGTTTGTCAAGCAAGACTATGAAAATAGAAGTCATGCTTTCTTTAGCATAATAACATACCAGTACCTAGACAGTATTCAGTAAATATATATTGAATGGCAGAATAAGAAATGTCAGGGAGAGCTGTGGAGATGGCTCCCTCGGTAAACTGTCTGTCAAACAAGCTTAAGGACCTGAGTTTGAATCCTGAGAACCCATGAGAAGAGCTGGGCATGGTGATCTGTACCTGTAAGCCCAGCCTTGAGTGAAGGGTTGCCAGAGAAAGGGGGATCCCTGAAGATCACTGGGCAGCTACCCTAGCTACCCTAGATGTGCAAGCTTGGCAAGAGACCCTGTCTCAAAAATAAAGGTGGAGAGTGAAAGACATCTGATATAGATCCCAGACCTCCACACACTTGCATATATTTGTGCATGCTCACAGGCAAACCCCCTGCACACACTACACCCACTCCCCTGTACAACCCACAGACATACAAAATAGGTAAAGGGAAGACAATCAGGGCTGTCTACTGAAGATAACCTGGATCCCGGCACCCACATAGCAGCTCACAACCATTAGCAACTCCAATTCCATGGAATCCAATGCCCTCTTCTGGCCTTTGTGGCCATCAGGCACACATGTGGTAAACATACATACATGCCGAAAAACCACTCATACACATAAAAATTAAAAACAAACCAACAAAAAAGAAATGAGGTTTAAAAAATTTGGTTACCTTATAAGTAAGGGTAACACTCTCCCCTTAAATTTGGTCCCATGGGATTTGGGGATATAACTGTCAAAACTTCATTCCTGCATTGACCTGGATTAATTAGTGTTGATGGAGTAGCACTGAACTTCCAAACCTCATTGAAGGATTTAAGTTTTTTTACTATTGCCATTGCCTCTTACATAGTGATTCTAGTACCTTCCTTCATATATCTCTACCATCTTTGCAGGATATCCCAGGACACTTCCCTAGATTCTTCCTGTATATCCAAACCAACAGGCAATGTGACAGGGCTTGGATTTTTACACAAGAGACTTCAGAGATAAGTTGAAAGTGGTATTTATCATTTCTGTCCGTATTCCATTGGTCAGAACGAGGCATGTACCCTCAATCTAACTTCAGAGCAGGCTGGGAAATGTAGTTTTCCTGTGTGTCTGGAAGAAGAAATTGGGTCTGGGAGCTACAAGTGAGTCTCAGCCACAACTGAGGATTTTGTTGATTGTTATGAGGATTAGACCGTTAATGTATGCAAAATATTCAGAGCTGTGCCCAGCACATCCAGAGGAGTCCATGTTTTCAACCAAGTTACCTGAGGAGATTCTCTGAGCCTGCTGTCATTTCTGCTAGCTGAACAAAGCTGCCATCCTGATGCCTCTGTCAAGCCCAACAGCTGGCTAGAGATGCATTGAGCCCCCACTGTCTAAGAAGGCCGGCAAAGGATGCAGATGTTACCACCAATCTGTGTGGCACACTCTCTGCTTTGTTTAATATGGTTCCCTGGGTGGGACACGTTTTATGCACAGGTGTTTTGGTTAATTAGGTGATTAATACTCTTCAATTTGGAGCACCATTTCCCCAGTGACAGACCTTGCTTTGTTTGGATTTGAGATAAATCATCATCCAATCTTTGAGAGGCTTGGAACGGCACTTACCTCTGCACAGCTCTCAGATCGATACCGTGGCCTTGAGGACCGAGGGTGTGACCTTACACCCGGCTGGGTTGTCTCTTGACGCCCAACTTTAGGGAAATAGGATCCGTCTGGGGAAGAGTCACTCTGGGGACACATTTCTGGGGATTTCAGGCTAGATGGCCCCTCAAGTGCAGGGCCATTGTCTTTGTACAGAACCCCCATTACTAAGGAGAGACAGCCAAGCCACAGTCAGATACCCAGCAGATACCAGAGCTCTTTCCCCACACTGACTTTCCGTCTTCCCCAAATCCCTTTTCTTACGCCCTCCACTATCTATCCCTGCAGCTTTACCTTTACTTCCCTCAACGCAGGACCATTCTCTATACGTCCTCCAAAGCCAGACTGTATTTCCTCAGTCCTTTCAATCCAGCTTCAAGTGGTTTCCTCTCGGGATTTTTGTGTAGCACTTATCTGAACAGCACCAGCGGCATTTATTATATCCCACATTTTTTATTTTTGTGTATCTTAATTTTTCCTTTTCAACTGGAGTTTGGACAGCTATGTCCAGGTCTTCTGGAAAAATAGTAGTTCTCAATAAATACTCTTTTCATTGATAAATTCAAATGACTGCTACTCAGACTGGGCAAATGGGTAAATTTATTTTTTTTGTTATACCACCTTACAAGGCCACTGGCTCCGGCTTTTACATGGCCCAGCTTTACAACCACAGGTGACTAGGTTGTTCTCTCTCCAGTTCTAGTTGGACAAATCCTGAGCAAGGACAATGATGAGATCATGTCAGTCCCAAAAATGATGGAGGTAAGAGCAAATGAGAAGAAGAAAGTTCTGAGTCAAAGCCACACTATTAAGTGGAATGCTAAGTGATGCTTGTCTGCTACAGGTGAGCCTGGGGTTTAGTCAGTACTCTTTCTTCGTCTCTAGGCGAGTTTATTTTAAAATCACACACTCATGCACCAAAAATGTGTCTAGGCAGCGTAGATCCTGTCTTTGGATTGATTCAAGGTAGCTATAAACCTTTAGTACTCTTTCTTTCTCTGGAGAGAAAGAGAGAAAAACATCTGTGATATAATAATAATAATAATAGATATAATAATTAATAATAATAATAATAATAATAATAATAATAATGTCCTTCCAGGTCCAACTGATAGAGCCTTACCCTCAATTCTGCTCTCTAGAAATGACCTAAAATCTACATACATAAGTTACTCTCTCCTCTAGTAAGATTTAACATGGACCAGCATCTGAATGAAGTAGGGGGGCTTTATCTTCTCCCTGAGTCCCTGTTCCCTGACCCTCTATAAAGACCTGTAGGTAGCTCCGTGAGGGACTGTGAGCTTCAGGGTCCCTTGTGGTAAACGGCTAACTCAACATGAAGAAGCAGCAGAAGAAAGCCAGTGGAGAGACTGTAGGGGAAGAGGAGGCAGGGTTCAGGAATCAGCTACAGATGGGAAGCAGTCAAGGCTTAGTAATGATAGAAAACCACTTCTAACGCCTACCTCCTACAGGAGAGAGAGGATGATAGTGGTTACCAAGGAGACAGGTAGATGGAGGAGAGGGATGCTGGACACAAACTTCCCCCATTAGTAGAAGAAGGCAGCCAAGGCCAGGCTCTAGCTCTTGTAGAGGAAGGCCTAAGCTCTCTCCTCCAGCTCTCTGAGCAAGCTCTGCATGTGGCCAGACCTGCGGAAGTACAGGTGACAGGTCAACTTCCTGGAGGTGTAACTACCTCTGACCGTGGGCAGAGGATGCATCTGAGGAATCCACTGGACCATCACCAGCACAAATGATTAGTTGCAGTGAAGAGAAGTAAATATATCAGGATAGAAGGAGAGGAGAATGGATACGCTCTGCAAGAGCACTGAAAGATGGAGCCTCCCCCTTCCCCTAAAAGATTAAGTAATGCTGGTCACAATAAGTAAACCTGTCGCAGGATGCCGAATAAGTTAGTTGATAGGGATGATTGTTGACACAATCAGTCATTTAGCAGTTACCAAAGGTTTGTTCAGACCTGTTGGCACTGAGCATTCCAAAGTTCATGCAGCATATCTCTCTGTATGCTTGACACTTTTAAATAGATGGTTGGAAGCAATGGATTAGGCAGGGTCACTGTCCTCAAGAATCTAATAGTCTGGACCATCTAGGATTCCTGGAGAAACTGATCTGAAGAGATTGATAGACAAGCTGAACCTTGGCCAGAGGTAGAAGACAGAAGAGCAGAAAAGGATGTTCTTGGGGAAGTACTGAGTGGGCATGAGAGAGAGGGTGGGGGCAGATGAGCTGGTAGAGCAGCTCCAAGTTCATAATTGCATCTTAGAAAGATTCTTGGATCTTCAGGACAAACTACAGATCCACAGAGCCAAAGCAATTAAACAATGAAGTAATATATGTGGGAGCCAAAGAGAGCAACAGCCACACCTGAATCTAGGGTCCAAATTCATGCAGGACCACAGACCAGGAGGGGCCAGATACAAGACTGGACAGGAGTGGGAACTGAGTAGCTGTGTGCTGTGAGACGGAGGAGGTGCTTTCCAGGCATGCTGCCTTTTCACAACCCTGCCATCTTTTCAGCTAACAACCTCACCGCATCATCTGTTTTCCTTTGACAAAGGAGCTCCTTCCTCCCTGCCAGCCAACTGGACTTTACATGGAAGCGGTTCCAATCGCTTTTGTCTTCTCTAGTGAGAAGAGTGATCACTCGACCAGTCCAAACTAGTCCGCACCTTAAATCCTTACTAGGAATTTGGAAATCTTATGACATCTCGCCTTTGGTCTAGTCTTCTTTGAAGCCCTTTTCAGGTCTTTCCTTAAGATTCTTTGTGTTACCCAAGACTTTATTCAAGAACAAAGTTTTTATGATCCTGATGATCTACTATTATTGTATATTGTTTGTAACCAGAAAACCTCATCTGACTATGGTGGCCTGGTAGGGAAACAAAACAGGTGAAGAGAGGCCTGAAGTGGGTTTTCTTGGGGGATGGGTGGGTGGTTTGCTTTTAAAGACTGGAAAAGAAAGGGGAAATTTTAAAAAGTTGGCTAAAAAGGCTTTTGTAGAACTCTGAAAATCATACCACAGAGTGAAAGTTATCTTTGGCATATGGGCATAGAAAGTTCTACCCAGCAGCCTGACCTCCTAATGACTTACCCAGACTTCTCCAGTGGGGCTGGCTAATTCTTCCAGGAGGAGACTGACACATTGTGAAGATGCCCCAGACTTAGGCAGAGGGGAACAGAGCCCTGGGTTCTAGTCCAAAAACCTCTCACTAATTAGCTGGGTAGCTTTGCACAGATGTCCACCTCTCTGAGATTCAGTGTCCTTTCTAGTAAAAGACAAGAGCTGCATTACATTTGAGATTCCGGGCTTATATTCCAAGAGAGTTTTATGGTAACACCAGAAGAGGTTAACTGGGAAACCAGAGTCAGCAAACCTAGAGCAAATCTCCAAGAAGGGGTAGAGTGAGCGACACTTTTACCTTTGCCAGGGAAACCCTCTCCCCTAAGAAGAAACATGTGGACCCAGCCATCGCCAGAAGACAGGTAGGTGTAGAACTCCCGGATTTGGTGATTTCTAAGGCCTTCTCTGTCCAAGTAATTCGGGTCCTGCACCCCGTGGTGGTCCATGTACCTGTGTCTTTTCCACTTGCCCCTTCCTTAAAGATGACTGATTCTGAAGGACCCGTGTGGTCTATTTTAAGGGGCTTCTCCCAGGAAGCAGCACATTTGAATGCCTATGAAGTCATTTAAAGATCTAGGAGGCTCTCAAACCCTCCAGCAGCTTAAATAGAAACACACAGGCTTCCCACTGTGCTCAGAGAACCCACCCAGACCCAGCCTGCAGGGCTGCAAACCATGCTTTAGCATGCATGCATTTCAGAAAACAAAGACAACTCTAGTCTTAGCTGCTCCAGACAGACTGAGATGCTTTTGTGCCCTTGGGTCCTTGCCTGGTCCTCTCATCTGCCTCAGTCCTGGTACTAAATTGGTTCAAGGTTTGTAGGAAAGCTTCAGAGGAAGGAGGCAAAGGCATGTTTGGAGTTCTTAAATGCTGAAGTCACCCCAAGAAGCAGAGCCTAGCTCCCTTCTGGCCACCAGAGGGCGATGGCAGCGGCATCTGGGCAGAAAATTATTTCCAAGAATAACAGCAGAAAACTGCATCTCATGTTCTTATGAATGATGCTGGAGTTGGAGTTGGGGTATGAGTGTATGAGAGAGAGAGAGAGAGAGAGAGAGAGAGAGAGAGAGAGAGAG
>CABHPH010155971.1:0-38263 GCA_902168325.1 Peromyscus nudipes | reverse complement strand
CGCCCCCAGATTATTGTATTTCCTAAAAGAACTTAAAATGACCCTTATTTGTTTTTAGGAACACTCTACGGAAGAGTTTGTCTTTGGGGAAGTGTTTTCTTTCTGCCTCTGGTCCTGAGGTGATGGTCCTTTGGGCTCTAAGGCTGCTTAGTTTTAGAGATACAAGTCTATATTGAGGGCATCCTATGGTTGGAAACTACTGCGCTGCGTTAGGGTGTGGATGCTTGGGAGTCAGTATGCAAATCGGTGTAATGTAAGCATCTTTTTATGGACTTATTTGCCTGAAGCTGAGTAAATGTATACAGCCTCTCTTTAAAGATCTTCTTCCTGGGGCTGGAGAGATGGCTGAGCAGTTAAGAGCACTACACTGATTGCTCTTCCTGAGGACCTGGGTTCAACTCCCAGCACCCATATGGCAGCTTACCACTGTCTGTAACTCTAGTTCTAAGGGGCAGGACACCCACGGCAAAACACTAATGCACATAAAATAAAAATAATAAATAAAAAGAGATTTGCTTTAAAAAAAATTTATTTAAAAACTTCCACTAGTCTACAAGGATGACTCCAGCTAATACCTGTAGCAGCCATGGATGCACAGCATGAACTAGCCATCCCCTATGATCGGATTGGTGACTACCCAGGCTGTCATCAGTGAGCCTTCATCCAGTGACTGATGGAGGCAGATTCAGAGACGCTAGGCCAAACACTGAGATGAGCCTGGGAGTTCTGCTGAGGAGAGGAGGAGGGATTGTAGGAGCCAGAGATGGCTATCCTGGCTCATGGGAACTCACAGAGTCTGAACCAACAACCAGGGAGCCTGCATGGGACTGACTTAGGTCCTCTGCACATATGTGACAGTGTGTAGCTTGGACTGTTTGTGGGACTCATGGCAGTGGGAGCAGGGGCTGTCCCTGGTGCTTTGTCTGATTCCTGGGAACCTATTCCTCATGCTGGATTGCCTTGTCCAGCCTGAATAAAGGGAGAGGTGCTTGGTCTTATGGTAGCTTTATATACCATGCTTTGCTGATGCCTAGGGAAGGCCTGTACCTTTCTGAACAAATATGGAGAAGGGGTGGATGGGGGAGGTGGAGGGGAGGAGGTAGGGGGAGGAAGAGGGGGAGAGGAAGGAGGGGCGGCAGTGGTAGGGATGTAAAATAAATACATTAAATTTAAAAAAAAATCTTCTTCCCAGTGCTGCTTTTACCTGTTTACCAAGTGGTTTTTAAAAATGTTGTGTTATGGGGTTGGAGAGATGGCTCAGTGGCTAAGAGCACCAGTTGTTCTTCCAGAGGACCCAGGTTCAGTTCCCAGGACCCACTTGACAGCTCACAACTGTCTGTAGCTCCAGTTCTGGGGAATCTGACACCTGCACATAGATGTACACATAGGTACAACACCAATGCACATAAATAAAAATAAATCATTAAACAAACAAACCAATAAAACTGTGTGTTATATGTTAGAACCCGGAGAGATGGCTCAGCAGTTAAGAGCACTGGCTGCTCTTCCAGAGGACCAGGGCTTAATTCTCAGCATTCACATGACAGCCCACAACGGTCTGCAATTCCTAATTCCAGGGCCTCTGGTTCTCTCTTCTGGCTTCTTTGGACATGACATGCATGTGGTGCAAACATAACGCAGGCAGAACACCTATACACATAAAACAAAATCAATAAAACTTTATAGAAAGATACTGAAGGCAAGTGCGTGCTTTCCTTGGGTAACATCTGAAGGCTACTTACTGCATGTTGGGTGTCTGATAGCTTCCTGCTTACTAACCTCTGTGTTTGATTTCTTGTTCCCCCCCTCTGGACCTCTTCTGCTCACACGAGCAGTCCTCTGTTGTAAGTGTGCTGCATGCATGAGCAAAGCCCAGCGTTTCTGTTGTTGTTGCTTAAACACAAGTCGGCATTATCCCAGGGCCACACAAGTGCCTGTCAATCAGTCTGGATGTTAGTTAGTTTATCTTTATGACCTTAGCTCCCACACTTTGGGCCTTCAGTCCTAGCCTGAATATGTTTTGCGTGCCTACTTTGTGCCAGGCTCTTCCAAATGTTGGGGATATGAGAAGCGTTAGGCATGGCCACTGACCGTCCTTCAGCCAGTCTTACCCACAGGTCACGCTCTGGCAACAGAGTATATGCAAGGTAGACACCATGGGGAGGCAACAGGAGGAGCCTTCCTCAAACAGGCATCCTGCACACTGAAGCTTGAAGAACACATTTGATTGAGAGCAGCTTCAGACACCTGTCAGTCACCAAAGCCGACAAGGCAGTGCCTTAGCTCATGTGAGAGGAAGGGCAAGACAAGCTCCTAAGGAGCCGCTCAAAGCAGGCCGAGTCTTCAGAGCACTTCCGTCAAAGTGGCCGATGGAACCTCACAGTTCTTCAGAAGCTTTTCACAAGAGCCATTGGGGAGACGGTGGGGCACCACAGAGTTCTCCCAACACGGTGTGCTCAGCTGCTCTCTCTTTCCAGATTTCAAATCTGTGTGAAAAACACTTTAGAAAAGATTCCCGCCATTTTTATACACAGTCACATTTTGAACCAAGCCTCAAACCTCTAGCGCTTGCCCAGAGTCCTGCGGGGCCCTGAGGTCCGTTTTTTGAGCGAGTCCCGTTTACCATCGCTTAGCAGTTTCTCTGCCCATCTGGATCAGTAGACTTTTAACTATTGTGTTTGTTCTTAGCGCATCTGGGTCAGAACCTAACCTCTGGACCCGTGGGATGCTGGTCAGGTGATGACACAGTGTGAACAGGCAGCTGGGATCCAGGGTCTGTTGGGACAGACTAACACATTCTAGAAGACTGGTGTCTGGAAGGCCATTATGGATCTCAGTGGGAAATAATCACAGGAATTGTGTTGTCCTTGGCATGTAGGAGACAGAGATAGGCTACTGTAATAAGTCCCCAATTGGATGAGTCAAGTCATTGATTAATAGACATCAACTGAAGTCTCATTGTCAAGAAGCAATGCAAGAGTTATGCCCACGAATGGCATTTCTTTTTATTTTTAGTCTATTTTCTCTCTCCACTTCCCTTCACTCCTTTCCTCTCCTTTCTCTTCCTCTCCTTCCCTCCTTTCCTCTCCTTACCTTCTGCCTACTCCCCCACACACACCCATATTTACTTGACAAAGGGTCTCCCTGTGTGGACTAGGCTGGCCTCAAATTGGCTGCTATCCACTGGCTTCTGCCTTCCCAGTGCTAGAATTACTGTGTGCATGCTCCTGCTGTGCCTGCCTATCTCATAAGGCCATTTCTTATGCAGTGGGATTTCTAGTCTTACCATTCCCCAAATCATATAATAGGACTTCCTTAAAACAAACCACAACAAACCCCAGTACTTTCCTAAAGAGAGAGATGGGTGAGCAGCTTAACTCACGTGAGCCTCTAGGTCACAGTAGAGGGGAAATTAAGGCAGATATTGCATTAGTAAGGAAGCAGATTAATATTGACAGAAGTGCTTGGCACATGGTAGGCACACCTGCATTTTAGTCACCTGATCCCCACCCACCCACCCACCCCTTTTTTTTTGCAAGATATTAGATGAGGGAGTGTGGCTTAACTTCGGTACCATTTCACTGTCTGTGCTTACATCCACTGCTTCCTTTGGCTGTTGCTTGTAGATGATCTTGGTTCTATTGGTGCTTGTTACAGAATCTTACTTTGTTAGAAACCTACACAGAACATGGGGAAAACCCAAGTGACTTTTCTTTGTCCCCCAAACAAGGTCTCTCTTCTATGTTTGAAAGTGAGTAACTGGGGTCCCTTTGTTTTCAGATGTCAAACAGGCCTTGGATTCCATCAGCTCCAACATTAAGAATGTGAGCCAAAGTATTCCTATTGAGGAGGTGCTGGTTGAGGTCTCCCATTACATTAATGACAGCAACAGTTACTTCCACAAGGAGCTGCCCAAACTGGAAGAATATGACTCCTACTGGTGAGTGCCTCCTGGGAGCTGGCAGATGAGGGGCATGAAGCTTGCTTTGTAAGATTATAAAGACATGACATAGTTTTCAGGGTAGCCTTAAAAACCTAATGGGATAAAGAGGCTGTGGCCTGTGTGAACAACCCCCAGCTATGTTCATTTATGAAAGCCACAGGGGGTTGGGAAGATGGCATTGCAGTAAATCGCATGCAGTACAAGTGTGAGGACCTGAGTTCGGATCCCCAGCACCCATGTTAAAAAAAAAATAAAGGCAGCAAAAAGAGGCAGTATGCATCTACAACCCTAGTACTGGGGTAGGGAGGGTATTGGTGGAGCCCTAAACTTACCAGCCAGCCTAGCCAGTTGGTGAGTTCTGGCTTCAGTAAGACACCCTGACTCAAAAATGAAGGTGGGGAGTGACTGAGGAAGATGGCTGACATCAATCTCTGCCCTACCAAAGCATGTTCATACATGTGCCACATACATAACCCAGCACATACATCTGGACACACACAGTCTTAAGTGCTCACTAAGACAGCACACAGAATAAAAGTGGAACATTACAGAAATGGTTAGTATGGCTTCTGAGTAATGGTGACATGCATATTCATAAGAGCCTCCGTATTCAAAAGCAAAATGCATATTCATAAGACACTCCATATTCAAAAGCAAAAATTGGGGGACTGGAAATCCTTGAGTCAAATGTTCAACAGTTTAGGGTTTTGATGTAAATTGTTTCTTGAATCTTTGCTATGGTTAGTAAGCCAAAAGTGTATTGGGATTTGGAAGCTCAAAAATAATCAAGAGAGGTATTTGGAAAATGTTCTCATTGGTTTGTGAAACAAATACACAGAGGTTAGCATTTTCTGAAGGGACCTGGTTTTTTTAGCTGGACTATGAGGCCACTAGGTTGGTGACTGAGCTGGGGGGTGGAGGGTGGGGAGGATCAGCAGGCAGCTGCTGTACCCAGGGCTTAAAAAATGCAG
This sequence comes from Peromyscus nudipes, assembly GCA_902168325.1. Taxonomy (NCBI): domain Eukaryota; kingdom Metazoa; phylum Chordata; class Mammalia; order Rodentia; family Cricetidae; genus Peromyscus; species Peromyscus nudipes. The sequence continues at coordinate 33,349 of CABHPH010155971.1, read as the reverse complement.
GCCATGGTGTTTGGCCCTGGAGGGTGATGATGGGCATTCCAGACAGAGCATGGAGAGGGAAGGACGTAGGCATCCATAAAGTGTGAGATGTATTTTCTTCTCCAAAGGGCACACAGCCTTAGGACTTGCCCCTTGGAGAGGTTAGAGGCCCTCTCTCAACTGGCTTACTGTTTGCACAATGGCACAAGACAAATAGTGAAATTGTAGCCTTAGGGGTAGATGTTCAACATGTTCACTAACCACGGTACTTCCAACTTGCTCCCGACATCTGCTGAGTAATGTTCTGTGCACGACTGTTTTGTAGACGAGGACTTTGCGGTTCAGAAAAGGAAAACTCCTTGACTCCTTGAAGGCCACACTATCTGACTGTGCTTCCAGGGGCTCATGCCACATTTCTATTGTGGGGCTAGGACACCCCAACAGACACTGGCACAGACATAAGACAGAATGTCTCTTAGAGACCAAGTTTCCCAAATGAGACAGCGTAGTACATTTGTCTGCCTCTCCTTCCAACTACTCTTCCTTCCTTCCTACACCCCCCACCTGGAAACCAGAAAGCTTTTGTTTTTTGGAAAAAAAAAATTCAACTAATAATTTGATTCATTAACTCTGAAAGTTCTCTGAACCAGGCTCCATGGTTTATTTAATTTGGCCTCCCTGATATCTGGAACGAACATCCCACTGAATGGCTGCTGGTAGCTATTAGTGTAATTACCAAAATTGCTTTTAATTGAATGAGAAGCTTTGGTGGCCGCTTCTGCCGGGAGGCCCCCAGAGAAGCAGATACTTGTGTTTTTCGGTGTCTGTGATGTTGGAAAGCATTCTTAGCCTTGAGTGCTCCTTAGCTGCAGGGAAAGTTGGTGTGCATTCCGGGAATGCCAGTAAGACATAATTGAGGCTCCATTATCCTAAAATGTCTCCCAGGACCATTACAGAATTAAGCTTTGCATTCTGTAACATTTGATTTAGGATGCTCATAAAATTCCAAATGTCTCATGTGTCTACCACACAGAGTATTTCTGGTTCAGAAAGGAACATGATGCCCCAGAATATTCTTGTATCCCCAAAAGAGTTTTGAGGAAGGGAGAGGAGCTTGCTGGAGAGGAGTTTCCCTCTGTCATTTCCTCAGACCCTAGCCACAGCTAGGACACTTGACAAGACTTGAATGTCTTGGGTGTGTTCTAATCAGGCTCCTGAGGAAGCTCAGGCCTGCTATGAGCCCCACGTGATACTATGGGTGTTCACCATCACCATTGAGAGAGGAGGGCACTGCAAAGCCAAGAGGAAAATGTATTGCCTTGTTGGGTTAAGAAGCAGGTCCAGTAGCTCCTTGCTCATTCCTGCAAGGGGTGAATTAGCCAGGGAAATCCTGGAGAGCTCCCCCTAGTGGCGAAGGCAGGAGAGAGCTGGTGGGCTGACCAACTCTCCAAGTACCCAGGCCCAGAACCAGGGTTATGTGTTGGCCTACCCCAACATCCACCCCATCTGTGATCTGCTGGAGCATGGGGTGGGGGGCTGAGTCCTGCGGACCTAGGGCTGCAGAATCTCTACAACACAGGGCAGCAATGGGATGTCCAGGAAGAGTCCCAGTGAGGGCCCAGCATCGATGGTGTAGCAGAGACCAGGGGCCTTGAACCAGACCAATGATTCTTTGTCTTGAACGTCTGCGTGTAAAAATGTATGGATAAAGGGGTTTACTGTGTGACTCACTGTGCCACACTGCAGCTTCCATGATGAGATTTTCCCCTTCCTCCTTTTTTTCTTTTCTTTCTTTCCCCTCGTTTTCTCTTAAATTTTATTTTAGGGTTGGGAGAAAGATGGGTGGAATCAGGAGGCATGATGTGAAAGACACAAGGAGTAAACAAAAAAATAAATTAAAAAAAAAAGAAACAGGGGCGAAGGAGGCTCTTGTCATGTAGGCTTGCCCTCTGATGTTAGATGAGAAAGACTACTCCAGCCTTAGCCCACACTCAGTCAATTTAGCCATGGCCTGTTTGACGTAGAGTAACAGGACTGGAGAGATGGCCCCGATGTTAAAGGCTAGGCTCACAACTGAACGTCATACGATAACACTGTACCTTTTTCTACAGGTGGTTGGGTGGCTTGATTGTCTGCTTCCTGCTGACCCTCATTGTGACCTTCTTTTTCCTGGGCTTGCTGTGTGGTGTGTTTGGCTATGACAAGCGTGCCACCCCAACCAGAAGAGGCTGCGTGTCCAACACTGGAGGCATCTTCCTCATGACGTGAGTATCCGCTCCATTCTGTCCCTTGAAGGTAGAAATGCGAGGTGGAGGGTGGTGCTGGGTGTGGTGTTAGGGAGCCAGAAGCCCCTGAGTTCACATTGTTTACATATGGTAGGCTCTTTTTTCAAACCAGCTGTCATGTTGCTGAATGTTCCAAGTTGCTGAATACCCATTCCTTCATTATCATTGTTCACTCATTCACTCTCTCACAAGAAGCAGAGATGCCATTATCTGCTGTCAGCAGTACTGCTAACTTGAAACTCCAGGAACTTGACTTAAAGCAAGATATGCCAACTCAGCACCCTTGGTCTTCGGATAAGTAGCCTGAATTAGTGACAATCCCTGCTTTGAAGAGGTCCATACATAGGTCCACGTGTTTGGGGAATCTTTACTCTAGGATACTGAGACAAAACCTAGCGGGCAAGAGCAGTGTGCACAGTGACGGCACCAGAGACTTAAACTGGGAGGCAGGGGCAGTGGCAATGAGTGTGCCGCCTTGGGAATGAGGTGGCCTTCAAGTTCTCTTATTGAGAATAGTGCTAGGATATGTCAGCAGGCTCAAGGGGAAGTAAGGGTTAAAACTTCTCCTTTGGGAGCTGGAGAACGACACCATCAGCCATGTGTGTTTACCCTCACTGGTATGAGGAAGACGGGAGAGCAGGTGCCATGCATTAATCTGCCTCTTTAAACGTGGAGTCGCTGTCATACTCAGATTTCGTGTGATCTGTGTGTCTAAGTACTTTCCCCCAAACAGGCTCTAGTATCATGTACCTTTATTAATAGTAATGTAGATGTGTCTAAAAATATCCTTCAATGAATGACCTAGGGACTTCCAGGATCTGAGAGTGCTCCACACAAGAGGACTATCTGCTCTCACACCAGATTTAAAACATTCTACTCCAGGAATGTGGAAGTGGCTTAAAGGTAGAGCCCTTGACTAGCAAGTGCAAGGCTCTGGAAGCAACCCAAAGGGAGGGAGGGAGGGATGATGGAGGGAGGAAGAGAGGGAGGGAGGGAGGGAGGGAGGGAGGGAGGAATGATGGAGGGAGGGATCTTCAAATGAAAGTACCTCTCAACAGTGACGGAAAAAAAGCAATAACAAATTATGCCAGCAAGAAAAAAAATGTGTTTATGTTGCCTTTTTCAAATAAACACAGATAAATAGATTGGTTTAATGTTAAGACTTTCACAACCCAGGTAACTGGTTGTTTGGAAAACATTTTGGTGGAATATATATTACATCAGATTAACTGCTTGATGGGGAAGCAAACTACTCTGGAAAGTTACTCCTTTTATAAGACTATAAAAAAGAAATTCTTAAGGATAAAACAACAACAAGAATCTGATGCCTAGCTTCAAACAAGCAAGAACACAAGCACAGAATCCATCCACAGGTTGATGGAGGCTCTAAGCTACTTCTGTTTAGATGTTTTCTGCAGGTTGAAGTTGAGTCTGCTCAGAGACAACGGCTCATGGAAACATTTGGGATGGAGGCAGGAGAGATGCTAAAACTGTCGGATGCCATCTGATCCATTACAGGCGGGCCACAGACGTGGATGTCTACTTTTCTTTACCATTGAACTCTATCTCTGCACATGGCAGGCTTGACTGTGCTTGCTGACCTTTCTGTCTACGCTTAAAGACGTTTCTACTCCTTGAGACGTCTGGTAGACAATCAGACGCAAAGGGAAGGTTGGATCCCAGTGCCGTTCACCTCAGACCCATGAGAAGGTTGCAGCTTCTGCTTTCAAACTGCAAAGCCTAGATCCAGCTCTGTTGTGACCACATCCCCACATGCTTGTGAACTCAGTGACACTGTCCACTCATGAGTGTGGTCTCTTTCAAAAACCGATGGCCCAAACACCTCCTCGTGGATATCCAGTGGTCCTTTCATGGTGTCTTCTGAGGGCCCCCAGAGCATCATAGGGACCGCATGGGATACAATAGTGAACATACAGCATAGGATGTGAGACCTCCTCTGAGATTAGGATACCCAGCAGTGGCAACAAGCTTTTATTTGTTTGTTTGAAACCCATTGAAAAACTTCCCCCTTCACCCCTTGACAATAGTGTCCAGATCATTATTCTAGACTTCAGAAGAAAAGTTAATTCCGTGAGAGCCACGGGTGTCATGTAGTAATATGTCTGCATGGGTGGGGGCCATTTTCAAGGTTCACCAGACTCTATAAAGGCTGTAGAGACACTATCAGGTCCATTGTCTAGTGACTTGCATCTTAGGCAACCCCGTCAGGAAGGAGAGCAAGCTCAACATGACCCTTCCTGAGCAGGGATATGATGTTAAGGTGGTAAGGTCTAAATGTGCAGCAGCAGGGTGGACAGGTTGGCCAGAGTGTAAGCACTTGTGAATTGGGCACTAGGTTGACTGCTGTGGGTTTCTAGAAAAAGTTTCCAAGATAAAATAGGGGTCGCAAATTAGGCACACATTATTATAACCAGACAGATTAGGGCTGGATAATCGGTGTTCTACGTCTTCCTGATCACTGGAATCTTCGTTGAGTATTCTTTTCCTCCATCTTAGTTTTCTTTGTTGTTACTAGGGTCACATCTGGGGCTTTACACACACTAGCCAAGTGCTCTACCACTGAGTTACATCACCAGCCCTCATTCGTAAGGGCATCTTTGCTTTTGCTTTCCCTTGTGGTCCTTGTTCCTCTTCACCATCTTCTTCCTCTTGGTCCTCCTCTCCCTTGAGCCTTTGAATACATATCTGTGTGTTCTTACCCTTGGCCTATGTCCACACCACTGACCTATGTCCACACCTGTCCACACCACTGATCTGTGTGTACATGCCCATACATACCACTGATCTGTGTGTACACACTGGTCCACACCACTGATCTATGTGTACACATACCTGTCCACACCACTGATCTGTGTATTGTGGGATGCCTGCCCCCACCTTTTCCAGGATTCCTATGAGGAGGAGAGAGGAATAAGAAATATAAGGTAGAATGATAGGCCTAGCCGACGAGAGCAAAGACAAACACAGGATAGCTTTGGAAGGACCTGGGTCAATAACCAATGGCCCAGTACTTTATTCAAAAGGGCTTTTTATAATAATGCCAAGGGATGAGGCAAAAGACCTTCCCCTTGCTAGATACAACTGAGTGTAGACCCTTCCAAACACCTGGTACCCAGGCCCGTGGTCCAGTCATCCTCTTATGCAGTCCTGCTGGGTAAAGAAAGCTCAGCTCTCACTAGGAAACCTCTGTGGACTCCCACAGTCTACACAGCCGTCCACACCACTGATCTATGTACACACGCATTTGGAACACAGAGGCTGACCACTACTCCATCCTGCCCCCGCTTTTAAACAGAGCGAATGTCCACCCACACTGTCCTTCCTGCCCTCTTCTCCATGCGCCAGCCCTCTTAGCTTCATGACCTGCATTGCTTCCTGTTCCCTCACCTCCCAGTAGCTCCCAAGCCCACTCCAATTTCATGTCTTCCCCGCTCACTCCGCCTCTCTCCAGTCAACAGTGACCTCTGCTCCCCAGGACAGCGGGGACAGCAGTGTTTGCAAAGTTGAGCACTCCCTTCTGCAGATGCCTCCTCCTCATGTGAAGCCCTCACTCCCTTGACAACTTCACACCTGCATGCTTTCTTTCCTGCTTCTCTGGCTCTCTGCCTTGCTTTATCACTGGGGCTCCTTCCACCACCCCGCCATCCTTCAAAGGGTGGAGTCCTCCAGGCCAGCCCCAGACTGGTGGTCTCTTCAATTCATCCCCAGGGCTAAAGGTCCACGTCTAAGCTGCCGACGGCTAATGTCTCCTCTAATCCCACGCATGTGCTCCAAACACACTGAACTCCTCCACCACGCTGTCACACTGCCATGTCTCACTGGTAACACAACCAAGGTCCATTTCATCTTCTCTCCTTGCACAGAGCATCAGTGTCCCTGCCCCCTCCCTACCTTGGATCCCTTCCTCCCTCTACCCCTCATCCCATTGCCTTCCATGTTATGCTTCAACAACAGTCTCATTAGGCCGCTGTCTGGGGGCATAACAGTCTTCACAGTGGTGTCCCGCCATGTTGACACCTGTCCAACTCATCCTTCTCATTATGCCAAAAAGTGCTTTTCTGCAGGAAGAAATCGGTTGTTTTCCTCTTGTACTTTAGCTCCTTGTGGCTCTCCCTGTTGGGCTCGCCCAGCCCCTATCCACTATGCCTCTCCATGGCATTCTTGGCTACCCCTGTGGAGACAGAGGCACACTAGTCCCTTTCAGGACCTCAGCGGTACTGTGTGAGTTACTTTACTCACTGCTGTAACATAGGACCAGATAAGCACCTGAAGGGAGGAGGGGTGTATTTGGGTGGTTTGAGGGTACATCCATGGCAGCAGGAGCTGGAGGGTCACCTTGCACCTGTAAGCGGGAAGTGGGAAGCCAAGAATGCTGGTGCTTGGTTTGTTTCCCCTTTCTGATCAGTCAGGGACCTCAGCCCACGGATCGGCGCTACCTTCAGTTAAGGCAGAGTGTCCCACATCAATTATCCTAATCCAGATAAGCCTCCACAAGCATGCCTAAGAATATCCCCCACAGGCCCCCATTTTGAATGCTTGCTTCCCCAGTTGGTAGAGCTGTGTGGTAGGTTTAGGAGATGTATCCTTGCTGGAGGAAGTATGTCCCTGGGGGGTGGGCTTTGAGGTTTCAAAAGCCTCATCCCATTCCCAGTGCACTCTTTCTACTTCGTGTTTCTGGCTCAAAATGAAAGCCCTCACTCAGCCTTGGCTCCAGCCGTCATGTCTGCTGCTTGCTGCCATGCTTCACCATGACAAAATCTTATCCCTCTGGAACTGTAAACCAAATAAACCATTCTATAAATTGCCTTGGCCATGGTGTTTTATCACGGCACTTGAAAGCAAACTAAGACACTGTCTCCCTGGTGTACCTAGAGATTTATCTCCTGAGTGATGCTAGGTTGGCAGTATGGCTCTCCGCAGGCACACTTCCTACTTAGGGTCTCTCTACTGTCTACATCCTTGTAGGAAGAATCGGTTCTCAGCTGGCCCCAGAGCCCAGGCTCTGGACCACGCAAGACTAAAAGTAGACCCGGCACTGTCATTGTAAGGGTTCTGTAAGTATTTGCCAAGACCCCAGTGGTAACCCATTGCCTCTGTTCACTGTGGAACGTCAATGCATTTTTACTCACAAAGCACTGAAGACTGCGGGTCCACTGTATGACGAGTAGATGAAATTAGTGAGCACTAACAACTCACGTTGTGTTTTTTCCAGTGGGGTCGGACTCAGCTTCCTTTTTTGCTGGATATTGATGATCCTTGTGGTTCTCACTTTTGTTGTTGGTGCAAATGTGGAAAAGTTGCTCTGTGAACCTTATGCAAACAAGAAATTATTTCAGGTAAATATGATTTTCTTCTTATGAGGGAGGCTTGGATAGACACTTGGGTTTCTCTGTATCTTGTGGGTTGCATCAAGTGAAAAACTATAGGTACTTTGCTCTCATTCACCAAGTTGAAATTCTGCTTGTACTAGCTAGTGCACACACATACACATACACGGTAGCAGGCTTACCCTGGTAGATGTTGAGGGGGCGCAGTTAAGAATTGAATTTCAGGTTTGCTTTCCCCAAGACCAACTCACAAAGACTCCAAGACTCAGTCTGCATTTTCACTTTCTTAATGTAGAGAGTTGGCTCACATGCCTGATTTCTAGTTGACTTACCAGTATTTTCTGTAGATTTTGTTTTGTGGTGTGTGTGTGTGTGTGTGTGGTTTTTTGTGTGTGTGTGATGTTTTTGTGTTGGTGTGGGGTGTTTGTGGTGTATGCGTGTTTGTGTGTGTATACTGTGTGTGTATGCATGTTTGTGTGTGTATACTGTGTGTGTGTGGTATTTTACCTGTGTTGTATTGTGTGTGTGTGTGTGTGTGTGTGTGTGTGTGTGTGTGTGTGTAGGCCAGAGGGCAATGTCAGATGTCTTTTTCTATTCCACTTTTTGAGACAGGGTCTGTCACTGAATCTGGATCTCATTAGTTGGCTATACTGACTGGCCAGTAAGCCTCTAGGATCTGCCCTTCTCTGCCCTCTGGTCCTGAGGTCACACACCTACATTCATCTTTTACATGGGTGCTAGGATCTGGACTCAGGTCCTCATGCTTACACAGCAAATACTTTACCCACGGAGCCATCTTTCCAGCCCCAGAGCCTGACGTTTGGGGTGTATTTCTGCTACCCTCTTTTATTGTGTGTATGTTTTCCACCGGCATCTGTTATAAAAACAAGTGAAGGACTGCATGGGTAACCAATTCTAGCTTCAGTCACTATTAGTCAAGGGATACTAAATTGAGAGCATCAATGGTTTACATAGTCTCCATTTATTTCCTAAGAAAACAGTAGTAGAGCATTACCTTCAAGTTATTGTATAAGAAAATAATTAAGGTGAACTTCATGTTTGGTCTTGGGTCCCATCCCTTAGACGCCTCTTTATATGTGTGTGAATATTTTATGATCAGAAAAAAAAAATTCTAAATCTGCAACACTTTTGGTTCCAAGCATTCTAGAAGGGAGATGCTGAATCTGTACTTGGACAGCACATGCACAGCCACACTTCTCTTCAATTTGTGTGGTAGAGTTGGAAAGTGGGGCTTTATTTTCTTTGTTTTGTTCTTAAGACAGGGTCTCACTAGGTAGCAGCCCTGGCTGTCCTATAACTCACAGAGATCTTCCTGCATTTGCCCCCAGAATGAGGGGTTAAAGGGGTGTGCCATCATACCCAACGGGAAATGGATTTTTAATTCACTTTGTCCTAAGAGACTGAGTCTATTGGTTTATAACTTTCTTTTAATTATTCTAAACCAAATAGTCTAGTACTTCTTATTCTAATATGTGTAGTAAATTCAAGTTGCTCTAAAAACACAGTTTCAGTTGTTCTGATTGATGCTGTTCAGTGCTCAACCTATTGATTCTAATTGTGCTACTGTTTTCTGATTTGGGGTTGGAAATGAATAAGAAATATCACAACAAAATATCTCAAAAGTAGGGGTGTGGAGAAAAAATATCTCAAAAATATCTAACTGAATCTTACTTTTTACTGTATGAATTAGTGTACAACTATCTTTAAAACAACTTCTCTATTTGTTCCAGGTCCTGGACACTCCCTATCTGCTAAGAGAACAGTGGCAATTCTTTCTCTCTGGCTTGATCCTCAAAAACTCAAACATTAACCTGACATTTGAACAAGTTTACAGGTATTAATCCTTACAGTAGACATTTTCCTGCTGAAAATTTTGTTGTTGTTGTTGTTGTTAAGAATAAGGATTTCACTTCCAGAGGTTTTTTTAACTTAATGATAATAAGTTCCAATTAATTTCAGAGCTAAACTGTTTTCTAGTCTCAGCAAAATATCATGGCAAAGGATACCTCTCCCAAATGTCATGTTTTCAAGCCTTTGTGATCTAATCTTGGTGATTTCTCAGTCCCCCTGTCTAGATATTCCCTAAGATTCCCTGGCTAAGGTAACAATAAGATGAATTAACAAAATCCTTCAAGAACTCAGAGTGGCACATATCACAGATACCACAATAGTGAGACAGCCTTAGGGCTAGCCTGTGCATTGTGCAGTCAAGTCACCTGGGATCCAATAATGAAACAGATTTAGGGCTAGCCTGTGCATTGTGCAGTCAGGTCACCTGGGAGCCAGTCTTGTTCCTGTGACCCTGGACAATTTAATTTCTCTCCATTTAATATGGTGAATAACAATAAGAATCTCCCCCTGGAGTTGTTAGAGCTGGGTGAGATGCATGTGTTTGGAGTAATTCCTAACACACTATAAGAACATGATAAAACAGTGTTTTATGAAAGTTCATCAGCATGCATTTTCTACCCCTAACATGTGAGAACATTGATAGAACATCCTGACTTCTGTCGTTAATTCCCTGGAATACTAAATGATACACAGATTTCTTTAACCCTTTTATAACCTTAAAAATTCAAGTCCTGCAACAGTGACATGACAGACCCTTCAGGTGTATAACGGACCCCTCATTTAAGAAAACTTTTCTTTCATTAGCACCCTCCTTAATAGTGAGTTGGCTGAGAAAACATTCAAGCAGTCAGCATCTTTCCCCTGGAAGCATCTTCTTCCCTAGAATGTTCCCTCTTGAGTGGGAGACCTGGTCACGTTCATGGTCCTCTTTGGGTCTCCCCACCTTCCTTAGTAAATGTCTTTTGATGTTCAACAGCCACATGGGTGCACACATGAAAGTACCGGGTGACTTCTGGAGTTCTTGCTTCAGCACCTCAAATTCTGGGTCACCTGACAAGACACAGAAAGGACCTGACCTCCGTCCTGAGGAACTGAGGGCTCCCCATTGTTTAATACCATTCAAAGAAAAATGATTTTCTTTGCCTTTAGTTCAGCTTTTAGAGTAAGTCTCTAAATAGTGTGTGATATTCCCTTCCCTCTAAACCTGAGGTAACTGACACAGTCCTCACTTCTCATCATGTCCCTTTGCCAGGTGGAGAAATAGTCCTGCTAGCCTGAGGGGTGACTAACTTCTCTCCTCTTCCTTAGTGAAAGTCAACGATTGCCATGCTGCTGATCTGGTCGTGTTTTCTCTGTTTCTTCCTATAGGGATTGCAAAAAGGGTCGAGGTGTATATGCTACCTTTCAGCTTGATAACGTCTTCAATATCAGTGAGAATTTCAACATTGAGAAGGTGGGTCACTAGAACCAGTCATGAACTTGACTTTGTTTTACTAATAGACCCAGGTGCATTTCTTCCCTTTGGCAAAGGCTGATGTGATAAAACGCCCATTTTAAAGTGACATTGGGTAGATTACAATGGATACAAAACTCATAAACCTGTCTAATAAAAGCTCTTCACATTGGAAAGGGGTCGAGCCATTGTGGCCTCCTCTAATGACCTTCCGTGATGCCAATTGAGCAAGAGGTGGGCCAAGACCACCTCCCTTGGTCCCTGTAAGATCTACTCATTCTGCAAGCTGTTTGTGATCCTCACTTTTATCTATTAATCTCAAAACACCTTCACACCCCCAACCATCTATCTTTCTCTTCTTCACACTTTGAGTTTTTCCAATGCTATGCAAGACCCTCTAAAGAGGTCTCCCATAAGAGACATCTCAGGGAAACTGTTAATTTCATCTGGAGAGCATGCTCTACAAGAACAGGCCTATTCACTTCCCAGGGATGTTGGTCCTTCAAGACCAGGTCTTCTATTCTGTCAGGTCCCAGACTTGGGAATCAGGCATAGAGAAATATGGTTGCCCCTGTCCTCATTCCTTACAACGTAAGCACTGCCTCCCCAGGACTCCTGAGTGGGTTATGTGAGCCCTACCTACCTGTGGCAAGAAGAAGAAAGGATAGAATCAAAAGTAGTAGAATGACCATCTTAGCTGTGCTCCAGCCCACACCCTTGTCATGATGCCAAGAAAAGGCCATCCCAGAGACAATGAACAGAAGAGAGAGCAATAGTTTCTGCTCCAGATCTAGAGAGCAGTTAGCTTACCTGTCCTCAATCTCCCTGCTAGGAGGCCTTTTTTTTTGTCTTCTCAGCTTCCATAATGAGTAGATAGATCTCAAGCAAGACCAAGGGAGAAGGTCCTGGCCCACATCTTGCTCACTTAAGCATCATGGAAGGTCATTAGGGGAGCCAAGGGGACTATGATGGCTCTCCAGCTTTCCAGTGTGAAGACCTTTTGTTTGAAAGGTTTACATGAGTTTGGTATCTAGCATGTCCCCTCAATATTCCCATAAATAAAACATTATCTTATGACCAAGTCCTAAGCAGATGTCTTGTACTCCTTTGCCCATCATGCCATGGGCTATTTTCCCTGCACCATGTTATGTAAGAGTTGAGAATGGCAGCCAGGCACTGTATGCTTATAGTAACCACTGGTTGGCTGTTAGGACAACCCCATATCAGTAACCACATTCCCAGGATCATTGTCTCCCAGAAGATATCTCCCATGCCTTCCCTACTACCCAGATGCATGCTGGTCCCCTCCCTGGAAGCCACCCCACCCTGTCCTTTCAGCCTCATTTGTCAAGACTAGATGCTTAGATGTCATTTCTTCTCTGCAGTCCATTTCCGCTGAGTCCTCTCTGCCTGGTCTTCTGGTGGAGTTCATGTGTCCCTCTCTTATGACTCAGCCTCTTCCCTCTGAGATCTTCCAGGCTGGAGATGCAATCTTATTTCACTTTAAATTCCACCTCCCGAGAGAATACTGACGTAGGCAGAGAAGGAAGTAATTCAAATCAAAATATATGCACCTCTTTCGATCTAGTGTAGTCTCATTCCTCTTGAAGACACTGAGTGTGTGACCTTCTTGGGAAATGAAAGGATGCTTTTGTTTCACACAGCATACTGGAAAAATAATCAAGGAGTTGGAAAACCTGAATGTGAATGTTGATAACATTGAATTGTTGGACAAAGCAGGAAGGAAAAACCTCCAGGACTTTGCACATTCTTGGAAAGATGCAATCGATTACTCCAAGTACTTAAAGGAGGTATGAGCAAGATAACACATGTATGGTCTTTGGGGAGAAATTAGAGTATCGTATTGTGTATTTTTTTCTGACGTTTTGTTTATCACAACAGTGGGTTCACATAGCATAAAGGTCAGAGTTCTAAAGGCCAGCAGTTTAGTGGCATCTAGTATATTCATAGTTCCACTTCCCGTCCCAGCGTGTTTTCATCGCCCACAGGAAACACTCCACCCATAAGCAGTTGTTACCCAGTCCCAAATTCCTGGCAGCCACCCATCTACACTCTATTCTGTATAATCCATATAAGTAGCAACATACACTTTGTGACTTACATTTCTAGGTTCTTCCACTGAGCATGTTTTTTCAAATCTATGAATGTTACCTGTGTATTAGTAGCATTTTTTAATGGGTGGGTAAAAATAACACATAGAAACACAAATGTAACCTATGTGGGCCTTTCTAGCCTTGTTTGTTGCCTGATGGCTGTGGCCCCATGTTCAACATGCTACCTTTCGATGGTGTTCCTGTAAAAGCCCAGATCTGTAACAGGGTTTTCTTTTCATTTCCTCCCTGGTAGGCTGAGAAATCTCCTACCAAAGTGGATCTGCTGGCATTTGCCTCTTCTCTGGAAGAAAAGGCAAACAAGTTGGTGAGTTCAATAGTCTTGTTAAATGCTGTCACAGTTGGAAAGGCAAATGTTGATATCATTGTTAGGAAGCCACAAAGTGGTCCCTGTCACCATGGCTTGACTTTGTCTCACAGCACCTCACTAGTGCGTTAGAGGCCCCATGGCAGCTGTCCCTCTGTGGTCCAGAAGGCTAAACAGCTTTACCTCTGCGTGTGCTTTCACAGATCAACACCGCCACTTCAAACACATGCGCGCGCACGCGAACACACACACATATATACACGGATATACACACAATTCATGCACACATGGGGACACACACATACATGTAGCATGAATCTTAAAGAGTCTTATTAACAAAACCAAACCCAGAGCCAGGTATTGGGGTGAATACTGAATGATCAGAGAGACAGAACCAGCCACAGCTACCTCACCTCGCTGGATCCTCAGCTGGTCTTGTTTCCTCAGATTGGAAGCCTCTGTGTCCTCATCCAGAATGGCTCTCAGCTGAACTGTGCTTATTGAAAGCCTGAAAGCTTAACCAGTCAAATGCTTAACCAGCCAAATGCTTAACCAGCCAAATGCTTCTAGTTTCTGGTCCTCACGCCTTATATACCTTTCTTCTTTCTACCACCACTCCCTGGGATTAAAGGTGTGTATCACGGTGCCTGGCCGTTTCCAATGTGGCCTTGAACTCACAGAGATCCAGAGGGATTTCTGTCTCTGGAATGCTAGGATTAAAGGCGTATGCTAACACTGCCCATCCTCATGTTTAATATTGTGGCTGTCCTGTTCTCTGACCCCAGATAAGTTTATTAGCATACACAATATTTTGGGGAACACAATACCACCACATTTCCCCTCTTTTGTCTAAAATTAAAAAAGCTTATAACTAATACAAGAAAAATTATATCCAATAAGCATATACAATATAAACAGTCAAGAATTACATTAACGATGTCTAGTCCATTAACACATACATACACATATACACAGGTACATACCCAGCATGCAGACAAACATACACACATGCAAACATACACACATACATGTACATACATGTATAGACACATGTGCACACTTGTACACACAGACATGCACACATACATATGCACACACACATTTTTCTTGCAGCGTAAAGGAGTAGTAGCTGAGTTGTGCCTTGCATCACCAACAGTAGGCACATAAGCTTGAGCAGAGGTACCATCATAGCCCATAGACTTGCCTAACGTCAGCTCTTCTGCATGGCCCCTTCAAGAAACAGCAGAGTGTGGTGACAGGGAAGCAGAGCTCTGGAGAAAGACCCAGGTTTAAGTCCTGACTCAGTCTCTTCCTGATGCTAGTGGCCTAAGCAGGGTATTTCACTCACCTGTGCCTTAGTTTCCCCATCTGTATAAATGGAGGCAGTAATTACACCTGCTTTACAGGATTGTTATAGCTCCTATACTGACCATCATTTAAATGTGGATTAACTTGAATTATCTTCATTTGAGCCTTGGTTTTTCTCAACTGTAAAACAGGGGAATTGACTAGCTGTGTCGTTTGGAGGCGGGGGAAAAAGAAACCACGGCATCTTGTGTTTAGGAAGTGCTTTTGAGTGTGAAGTGTTGATGGGTCCGTGGCTCTGTAGTGTGAAGTGGTTTGTCTAGGTGCCCAGCTGCCTACCCATGTCATGCTTGTCTAAGAAGGGTCCTGGTTATGTGGTATCTTCTGGTATCCTTTCTGGTTAATGAGTCTGTTTTGTGGTCCAGAAGGATGGTGTTGATCCTTATGTTTTTCTTTTCCTTGTAGCCTGAAGGAAATTTGAAGCAGGCCTTGAAAACAGATGTGCAGAATATTATAACCGTTCACCAGCAGCAAGTCCTTCCTTTGCAGCAATCACTGGTAATAGTCAACACCCTGTGGCATTTCATGGTGGCCTGAGTGAAATCTAGCACCTAGTTGTCTAGTTAACTTGCAAATAGCCTGAAGACACACACTCATCGGATGGAGGGCTCCAACCACTCAGCCTCAGTTTCAGATATGAATCTGGGCTTTCAAAACCACAACCTTAAATCATGCCTTCTTTTACTGTGCCTCCCTCTGTTCCTTCCAAGAGAGTGTGAGCAGTGAGGCGCACCCCACATCTGTCTCCAGCACCTGGCTATAGCTTGCGCTCCTGCTAGTAGGCCTCCTGGGCAGTGTGATTGTGCTCTGGGCTCTTGCTGACATATTCTCCAATCCTATGTCTCCAAACTTTGCTTAGAAATATGTGAAGGTGAGGGTAAGTACTTCTTCTGTTCCCCTCAGCTCTATTGACTCCCTCCATGGCTATTGCTCTCCTTCTCCTCTGTTCCACCCCCAACTTTCTCTTCCCTTGCTTCTAATGTAACAGAGGTAGTTTGTGGTTTGGAATCACACAGACCTGGTTTCAAATACCTCTTTGTCCCTCTAAAACATAATGACTTCCCAGTGTCCTCATCAAACAATAAGGTTTGTTTATAGAAGCAAATAATAGAAATAAATAAAATAATAGAAGCAAAGAGAATGATGGGCTCTTAGGGGTGGTGCCTACATTGCTATCACTTGGTCCATGGAAATGGATGGCTTCTGAACTTGAGGACTCAGTAACCAGAGGAATCAATGTTATGCTTGCTCCTGGGCCTGTTTCTGGCTGTAAAAGGGAGAACTGTGTAGAAATGGGGTCCCTAGGTCAGCTGCTCAGGTTTGCAGAAGTGTATGCAAGCCCATCCTCTCTAACATAGGAACTTCTAGATCTAGTTTTCACTCTGGTTGTCTCTCTGTCTTGGCTTTCTTACTTTCTGGTCTGCTAGAGTTCCACAGGGTTCTGTCATTGGATTCATATACGCCGTGTATTGGCTTCATACAGTTCTCTGTCATTGTGCACACCTAGAACAAGCCTGTTAGCATAGTAAACATACCTATTGCTGTTGTTTTCATTGTCCTTTTATGCTTTTCTTCAAGTAGACAGGCCACCTTGGTCTCTCCTGAGCTAGGACAACCTGGCCACAGATCCATCATATTAATCAAGGGCTGGCAACTGGCCCTTGTCAACCACAGCCTGATTCAATCCAGCCTGTTGCCAGTTTAAAAAGAAATCTGGGATACAGCCATTGCAGCTTATTAGAAAACCATGGCCACTTTTGGCCATAAGAATAGAACATGGCACCAGGCAATGGTGTCTCACGCCTTTAATCCCAGCACTAGGGAGGCAGAGTCAGACAAATACCTTTAAGTTTGAGACCAGCCTGGACTACAGAGAGAGTTCCATGACAGCCAGGGCTGTTACACAGAGGAACCCTGTCTCAAAAAAAAAATTAAAAAAATAGAATAGAATATAGCCCCTAAAACCCGAAATATTTATAGTGTGGCCTTTTACAGATAAAGTTCATCACTTGAACCTAAAACATTCAAGTAAACCACACTTGGTAGGCAGGCTCTGTTTCAAATAATGCTTTTCCAACTGATTAAACCTATTTTGAAGGTGTTCTTGTATGCTGTGTGTGTGATATGCTGCCCTTAAAGCCTTTGAGTATGGTCCTGTTTTTCCTCTATGGGTTTTCTCACACACTAATGGTGTATAAGGTCATGTTGTTGCTCATGTCTGCTGTGCTTTCCAGAATGTAGCCATTACTCTGTCCAGTCAGATTTGATGTCTGTGTTGGGGGAGGGACTGACATAAGGCCCTCTTGGTGCTTTGGATAAGAATTTTGAAATGCTTTTCTTTTCTCCACCAGAATGCTTTAAAACAGAATGTCTGGACACTTGAGCGCACGAGTGATAAGTTGCCGGTAAGGGTTTCGATTTTCTTTCATGAGGTTTTGTTATCAAATTTCACACCTAGAATTTCAGAGGTATCGATTTTCATGAGTAGTTTAAGTCAAAAGGAGGTGTTCGGAGTATTTTGAATACCGAACTTGGTTTTCCCGTGGCTTTCCTCCTCCCAAAAGCTTCTGTTAATGCAAGTTTCAAGAGTCTGGGTCTTGCTGGGTAGGAGGTGAGCTCAAGCATGGTTACTTTTTTTAATTATTATTATTTATTTTATGTGCATTGGTGTTTTGCCTGCATGTATGTCTGTGTGAGGGTGTTGGGTCCCCTAGAACTGGAATTCCAGACAGTTGTGACCTGCCATGTGGGTGTTGGGAATTGAACCCAGGTCTTCTGGAAGAGCAGTCAGTACTCAACTGCTGAGCCATCTCTCCAGCCCCCGCATGGTTACTTTTCTAAAAGTTTATTTATTTTTATTTTACGTGCATTGGTGTTTTGCCTGCATGTATGTCTGTGTAAGGATGTCAGATCCCCTGGAACTGGAGTTACAGACAGTTGTGAGCTGCCATGTGGGTACTGGGGATTGAACCTAGATCCTCTGGAAGAGCAGCCAGTGCTCTTAACCTCTGAGCCGTCTCTCCAGCCCAAAGCATGGTTACTTTTATAAAGATTGTGCTGCATATCACTGGTAGTCTTGGCACTGTTTGCCGCACATGTTCACCATCACTACTGGGCATGCCACAGACTTTTCTACTTGCCCACCCCCTGAAAGACTCAGCCTAGAAGAGCAGACTCTTGTCGCAATTGGTAGGAAGCATGGCAGTGGGCAGACAGGCATGGTGCTGGAGCAGTAGATGAGAGCTTACATCTGATCCACAAGCATGCAGAGAAGGAGAGGGACAGGGAAGGAAGGAGGGAGGGGAGGAGAAAGGAGGGAGTGGGGAAAGACGCAGAGAAAGAGAGCATGGGCTTTTCAAACCTCCCACCACCAGTGACACACTTCCTCCAACAAGGCCACACCTCCTAATCCTTCCCAAGCTGTTCCACCAGCTAGAGACCATGTTTTCAAATATATGAGCCTATGGAGGCCATTCTCATCCAATCCACCATAAGATGACACCCCCAGACATATTTACTGTTTGTGGCTTTGAGAGGGATCATTGCAGTTATCAAACAATAACAGAATGGTACAAGCTGGGGGTGTGAGCAAGAGCATGGATTGCCTTTAAGCCACTGCTCAGAATGCTGCCACTTGTCTTACATTCCATTAGTTGAAACAAGTCACTTGGCCACAACCATTGTCATGATCATGAGGTGGGAGAAGTACAGTTCTGCCTCAGTGAGGGGAGGGTATGGCTTCCAAGACACCCCATGAATACTCAGGCCCCTTACATCAATTGCACATTATGTGTATCTAACATAGGTACACCTTCTGGTGTACTGAAACCATCTCTAGATTATTTACAACACTTAATGCAGTAGAAACACGATGTAACTAGCTGCTGTCCTGTATTGTTTAGGGGGAAATGATCAGAAAAATCTTAACACATTCAGTAAACCTCTCCCTTTCCTGCCACAAAAGGTTAATTGAGTCAGGTAGTGACTGCACATGCCTTTAATTCCAGCACTCGGGAGGCAGAGGTGAGCAGATCTGAGTTCAAGACTAGCCTGGTTTACAGAGTGAGTTCCAGGACAGCTAGGACTGCATAAAACAAAACAAAACAACAATAACAACAACAACAGAGGCTAACTGAATCCCAGATTTAAAACTCATAGATTAGAGGGCTGACCACATACCATCCTTCTACACTTGGGAAGCCATGCCAGGAAGGACACCAGTCACCTTGAAAGGTTCATCACTACGCCACAAGAAGTGCCCTGGCACAGAAACTGAGCACCAAGGTTGCGCTGTGTTCATCTTACATGCAGAACTGCAGCAGATGCATCAGAAATAAGTATCTTTGTTGAACTGGAAAGATTGCTCATAAGAGCTTTGGTGTGGGAGGCCAGCTTCCACCTTTTGAAGGGTTCCTATGAGGAAGAGAGAGGAGTAAGAAACTTGTTGATAGAAATATAGTGGAGAGGAGACAGACAGAAACACAGGACAGCTTCGGGAGGACCTGGATCAAAATCCACCGGCCCCTTCCGTCTCTTCAAAGGGGCTTTTTATAACAATGCCAAAGGGAGAGGCAAAAGTTCTCCCCCTTGCTAGATCAAAGCATACCGTACAGCCAAGTGTAGGCCCTTCCAAACACCTGGTAACCACATGCATGGTCCAATCATTCCCCTATGCAGCCCTGCTGGGTAAAGCAAGCTCAGATCTCACTAGGAAACCTCTGTGGGTCTCCACACTTTAGAGGGTGAACCCCATAGTTAAAAAGGGGGGATTCTTCTGCTTTCCTCAGTGAGCCCAATATTGTGACATAGTCCCTCTGAAGACCAGTAGGTTTGCTCTGCTCCAGGGCCATGCCTGATCCCAGTGCCATTTCATACAAGTGTGTCCCATGGCCAAGGGGATCTGGAGACATATTGGTGAGCTCATGATTTTTGCTGGCTCCCTCTGCACATTCAGGATGAGACCTGCAGTAGCATGTTGCCCCCCATTGGGACCCAGCCTAGGGTATGAGAGGTAGACAGAACTCTGTTCTGATGCACCTGCCCAGCTGTGTTCCCCCAGACCTCTGTGCAAAAGGAGCATTTTTCCTGTTTGTAACATGGTTTTGCAATGGCTGCATCTTGGTGCAACAGGTTTCATTAGAGATTTTTTTTTTAAGAAGGAAAAAATCTACTAGCTGGGCCACCTTGAAGGAGGTCAGTGGTCTGTTCTGAAGGGAGCTCAGCCATGTCATCCTTACAGCCATGTGAATTTACAAACAACCAACGATTCCCATCAAGAACACATTGGGGGTATAGCCCCAAAGTGTGTCCTTTCTCTGAGCTCATCTCCTCCTGGCCTCAGAGGGCTGAGCCAGGTCCTGATGTTATAGGCCCTAGTCACCAAGGCCAGTTGGCTGTCCATCAACAAGACTTCTGTGTCTGTGTGTGTGTGTGTGGGAGGGGGGGGTTGTTCAAACAGTTATATATTAAATAGAAAGCTTGGGATTTAGCTCAGTGGTAGAATGCTTGTCTAGAAAGCACAGGCCATAGGCTCCATCCACAGTACCAAAAAAGAAAAGAAAGAAAATATTTGGGGAGGGGGCTTCTATGTCTATAACAAACATGTACAGACCCTCCGTTTTGTTATTGTTAACACACAGGGTTGTATGTCAGCTACTGACAAAGCAGGTCCATTGTACTACATGTTAACATACCCAAGCAGATTGCATGCGTTATATGACAGTACCACTCCATGTCATAGAGGGACATCCAGGGCCTGCGGAGTTTGAGCAAGAAGAGTGGGGATCCTGAAATCAGTCTCCCGAGGACTCTAATTGGATTTAGAGATTGCCTAATTAATTCCTGGTTCCCCTTCCAATTATTGTTTTGTTTTGGTTTTTCCAGGAGAAAGTGAACAAGGTCATCGCATCTTTGGATTCTGCCCAGAACTTCCTCACCACTAACATTTCCTCTGTCATTATTGGAGTAAGTTTTCCTTTCTTAAGCAAGTGTGTAGATAAAGTGCCGTGTGGTGTGAGTATTCCACAATGAAGTAGCTATACCTATTGAGTGTGCTCTAGTTGTTTTAATGATGGCCCCAATCTTTGATTCCTTTCTAGGAAACGCAGAAGTATGGGAGAACAGTAACAGGCTATTTTGAACATTACCTGCAGTGGGTCTTGTATGCTGTAAGTAGCTTTGTCCTTTGTAAACATAAAGGGTGTCACATCTTAGGAGAGTCATTTCCTAGTATAAAATCTGAAGGATGTTAAAATCCTGGTGATTTTGGTTGGAGATAAATGTAAGTGTCTGCCTGGACCTGGTGGTCCAGCTCCTCCACGTCTTGTAGGAGGAACCGGGGAAGCGAACAGCAAAGTAGCTAGGACTTTATTCAAAGGTACTGTGAGAGTACAAAGCAGACGCTGGGAGGAAGCAGCAGGCTGTCTGAGGTTGGGTGCTCAAGGTGAGCCGGTGACTGCTTAAGGCTTCCTTGTATGGGGTCCAGAAGGCAGTTAGTTGCTGGCAGTAGGGAGGGGATGTCTTTTGTTTTCATTGAAGACTTAAAGTCTTCATTCACTTCACATGTCCTTTCCCGTGTTATGTCTGCCTTTAATCACATACATGCCCGAGTATGCACAGGCATAAAAATTAGGGGTTCTCCCTAGATGTGCATTCAGAGGACATGGTTTGCTGTATTGTGCATACACCCCAAATCAACCCAGGCTGGATTCCCCTTTCCCCACCACCACTCCTTCAGGTTCCAGGGTGTGTTACAGGACATTTTGGAATGAGCACAGGTTCATTTTACAACAAGGTTGCTGTGGTGGAGTGACACATTGTTGTTTGGGGTGGGGAGTGTGTACAGCTCAGCTTGATGCAGTAGGGGTCCCGAGTGGCTCAATGAATGCTTAGGAAATGGCTAAATGTGTAGCTCAAACCAAGTGGACTCCTGTATTGCCAGATTTCCTGCCTCAAGAGGATTTGGATAAGAGGCACCAGGACCTTTTTGGGGGCAGCCTTCCTATGAGGGAGAACACCCTTCCCCAATCCCTTCACTCCTTGGCTCACCTTTGCTCTATGGCTTCCTTGATGTCTGTCCCTTCGCCAGATAATGGGACTGCGCATGTACACGTCTTGATTCTCCCAGCAGTTCCTCAGGATGGGTCTTAATATTCCAGACCACAGATGAGGGACACCGCAGTGCAAGGGGACTAAGTGTCTGGCGGTAAACGTATGTAATTGAGCAAGCTATAGAACTCAATGCTTATCAGCTGTCAGCGCCATGGCTTCCAGAACACTCTTGGGATGCACACTTCCGGATGCTCTTGTGACTCCAGCCAGGGGTCACATCTTACGGCAGGAATTTTTGTGAGCCTGGATTGGTGAACGTTGGCCCGTGTTTTCCGTCCCACAGGTCACAGAGAAGATGACATCCTGCAAGCCCATGGCCACCGCGATGGACTCTGCTGTGAATGGTGTTCTGTGTGGCTATGTTGCTGACCCTCTGGTAAGAACTTCATCTTTCAAAAGGAGAAGACATTAAGTAAACATGTTCGCTCCCCTCTTCCCCAGCCCCATATTGTGTTATCAGGAGTTTTCAACCTTGTTCAGAGAGTTTTATGGCTTTCTGACGACACTATTGCTTTTCTGGAGATTCGGGGCCAGAGAGGTGCCACCACCATTACCTCCCCTTGTCCCTCACCCATCACTGTGATCTCTCCTTTCCTCAACCAATTTCTCTTGATCTAACAGTTCTCATTAGGGCTGTTTCCAGGAACATGGGTAAAGGATTATTCAGAGAAGTGTGGATACCCTTACCAGGGGTATACCACCAAAGAAATGGTTTGTTGCTTACCCCCATCAACCATTAACTGCCTATACGTTCTCAGGAAGACCGGGCTTCATGAGCCCTACCCTCTTCGTGACAGGATGTTGATGGGCCCAACCTTGTGCAGGTCCTGGGCAGGGAACCACAGCTGTTCTTTGTTCAAGACTCCAACAGTCCTGTCATGCACGGAAGGCAGCATTCCATAGCACCCCACACCAGTAGCTCTTCCAATCTTTATACACCTTCCTCTGTGATGTTTCTTGAGCCTTAGCAGGGGTGATGCAGATGCAGCATTTCTGGTCAGACATTCAAAAGTCACGTTGTGATTTTGACCAATTGTGAACATCTTTAGTTACCATTATTCACTATAAAAAGAAGCTTCTCTGCCCAAAACTGACAGCAGCACCAACCAATGAGCATAAATGTCATTATTTGGAAGATAATGTTATGGGCATATCACATCCATTTAGCACAGCTGCAGCAGTGGTTTCCTCATAAGGGCCTACAACCTCCCAGACACAGGTTTTGACTACATTTCCAGGAGTAGATATGAGTTATCTCTTGAGGAGCAGGCTTCAACTTCAGTTAGGAATAGGTTGGTTACCCCCATCACAGACTTACCACTATTGTACATGTGGGTACATCTGCTGGCCTGCCGATAGTGCTGCACACAGGAGCCACAGCCGAGAAAGGCTACTGAAGACAGTCCTCCCACAGCAGCTCGCACAGCATCTTCTGGCACTCTGAGGGTTAAGTTCTGGTTCAGTTCCGGCCCAATTTCTCTATGTCCTATAACCAGAGGATGTGGTATGTTCAGTGACAGCATCTTACCATTTAGTGTGGTTTGCACCCAACAGCAATGACAATTGCCCATATTGTTATGGAGGTCTCAGGAGCCTCTCTGGCCAGCTCACAGGGAGGTAGCCCAGCCCTGGCTCTGGAATTTCATCACTGACTTATGGGGTTTTGAAAGTAGCTTTATCTACCCGTGTAGGGTACTTCCATTCAAACTCTTAAATAAAACATTTTTTAATTTGAATTTCAATGACCAAATGTTAGGTTTGCTCGTGGCTTTTTCATATATCTTTGGTTTCAGTTGGCCTTTCTCCAGTTCCCATCCACCCACCTCACCCTCCACCCACCCCTGCTGCCAATTTCAAGAAGGCGTAGACCAGGATTAAGTGTGAGATCTGATTTATTAAATATTGATGATAAGATTTAAAAAAAAAAGTTGACGTTGCTTTTTGAGAAAACATGGTTAAATTCAGTCTGTGGTCAGCCTGCTGCCGAGGATGAAGATGGCACACTTTTGGGGGACGCTGGTGTGTGTTGGGCACCACTTAATGTCCTCTTGGCTGTACCGTTATAGGATGAAGATGCCAATGTCTTAACTATTCCGGTGCAGAAAAAAAAAATCAGAACTATCAACTAGCCATATTTACACTGAACTACATGGAAAGGCCCTTGAACTTGAGCCTGCCGGCTGCCAGCTGTCCAGGTTGGACAGCCAGTCTGACAAAGATACACCATGTGGTGTGTGATTGGGTGCTTTTTGACGGTCTTAGACAAAAATCTTAGTTTCACCACTAGATGCTTCTTTCTGTTCATCTTTTACCAAATCAGCATGATCCTAGGGTCTGCTTGTCCTTCAGAAAGATTAACCGGGTTGCAATAACATATTGCACCCTCTGTGGTGACTGGTTCCTGCTAGGATCACAGTTGATTTTGAGAACAAAACAAAAACTTGAAAAATTGCAAAAAGAAGTCGTCGTCCCCCTCCCCGCCCCCAGCAAATCTTCTTTCCTATTATCTATCCCCAAGCATTTACTTCTGATTGTTGTTGTTTTTATCCCCCAGAATTTGTTCTGGTTCGGCATAGGAAAGGCCACGGTGCTCTTACTTCCTGCTGTAATCATCGCTGTCAAGCTGGCCAAGTACTATCGCAGGATGGATTCAGAGGACGTATATGATGAGTGAGTGTGGGGTTTCCTGAGGGTCAGGCATTTCTATGCAGCACTGTGTCCTTGGAGAGCCACCAAAGACCAGTTCTCCTAAGAGCAAACTTGGCCTCTGCTTAAGTACAGTACTGGATTGTCTCTTCTACTGGGTTTTTTTTGGTGGTGGTGGTGGTGGTCTTAGTTTTGTTTGTTTATAACCAATCTTAGGATACTGTTGTTTTCTTCTTCTTCTTTAATCTCAGCTTCCTTAACCAGTGTTCTTGTGTTTCAGCTCGGCTCTCTCGGGAACATGGCATTTCACTTTATGATAACTGTCGTTACTGCTTTCCCCTGGCTCTGCTGCTTGCCCTTTGTTCTGTGTCTGATGACCACGCATGCTTCCTTTTCAATTCTCCTCTTCTCTCACCAGCTCTGGAGTCTGAACTGTCAGCCCGTACTGCAGTGATAACACTGGGGGAGGGGTGTAGATCACGGCCTTCCTAGTGATAAAACACATAAATAACCATCTCCCCTTTTTATATTTTAGTGTTGAAACTGTACCCATGAAAAAGTAAGCCTTTTTTAAAAAAACTATTTCACAGATGGGATGGGGAGGTTTCTATCATGTGGTAGACCTTTAGTTAAATTAATAATATGGCATAAGAAAGAACAAGAGATAAGCCTGGGTAAAGATGAATCATGACACCTCTTAGAAAGAGGGTTGGTGCATCGAAGGTGCTCATGAATTGCTTGTTGAGTGAATGAACATTTTATATATTAGATGTATTGATCTATAAAGCCGCTGTTTCCATCTGCGGTTTTGAAAGGGGGAAGATGTAAATGATAACACATCCTCCACACTTCTCTGCAGACTTGACAATCTGTGATACACGTTTTGTAGCCTTTACGTCGTCTTTGTGATCCGTAACGTAAATACTTCACCCTCGAGGTAACCTGGTGTTTCTGGTGTATTTATTTTTGTTACAGTTTGGAAAACGGTAGTAATGGTTATCATAAAGATCATTTATATGGTGTTCACAATCCCGTTATGACAAGGTAAAAGAAAGCCTCAAGTGCATGCCTAGCCTGTGGTGAGCCTTCTTGTCTCTGCTAGCCCTGACAGTGCGTCTTCTGCATGCCCTTGATGCCCTTCCCTTTTCTCTGCATGACCCTGCATCATCACGGGCCACCTCTGGTCACTCTCTGCATACCATGCCACGGTGCCAACTTTCTAAATTTCCAGGGGGTTTCTCAGCAACGGAGCGGGGGTAGACGCTAGATTGAATGTCCTCTTAAAATGCTGTGAGTGACTCTAGATCCTAATAGGTTACATGCATGCACACCTTTACTTAGCCCTCCTCTCATGAAGTAATGATTTAAAAACCTTCTCTGCCTCCCTCCCTCCTTCTCTTCCTTCTTTCCTTCTCTCCAGAAAATTAGCTGTCATCAACCAGAAAAAGAACTCGAACTTCTTCTCCTAAATCCTTGCGCTTATATGTTCCCTGGAGTTAAGGGGGCTTCCTGTGGGTCTGGATGTGCCAGATAACTCTTGACTATTACCTGCCAAGTGAATTCTGCTGCACCCTACGAAAATTTCAGACAGGCTTGTCCACCAGGAACAGCCTTTCTGTGGCCCTCCCCATGTCTACCCAGTTGGCTCCAAGCCAATGGTCAGCTCCCCAGGGCATGTTGCCCCCACCCCAGCTGCAAAGGAGTGAGTCAAACGGTGTAGGAGGAATCCTCCTGTCATAGAAGTCCCATGCTCCATGTGGGACATTTCCCCTTGAACAGACACCACACTGAGGGAAGCCACCAGTGTGGGCTCCTCACCAGATGCTACCACATAGGACTCCCCCTTTTAGTCAGGGGCATCCTTATCTTCGGCAGTGTTGCCTAGAAACAGCAGATGTTTCATCAGTGCTGGTTTTGAGAGGAATGCAACAAGAAAGTTACTAAAATTTCTCCTTTCAGAAGAATAAAAGGGTGGGTTTTTTTTCCCCTCCAACTTACAACTTGGAACATTCTAAAAACTTAAAATAAGAACCTCTTGTTTCCATTTGTCATATGTGGGGAGAGGCATCTTTTTAATGTCTGAGCTGCTCTAACAAAGCTCTATAAGCAGTGTGCCTTATAAAGAACAGAAATTTCTTTCTTGTGGTTCTGTAGGCTGGGGAATGGGTGATCAAGGTGTCCCCCAGATTCAGTTTCTGATGAGGGCAGATTTCCCATAGATGACATCTCCTCTCCTCACTGTGTCTCTACATTGTGGTGATCTGTGAGTTCTCTGGAGTTTCATGCCCTAATCACTTCCCCAAAGTGCTCCCCCAACCCCAGCTTCATGATACTATCATCTGGGTGATCAGAATCTGGAGCTGTTCAGATGTTCAAGCCATAGCTGAGGTAGTGATGATAAAAGGGTGGGGGGTGGGGGGACCAGTAAGGTTCTGAAATGGGAGATAAACATCTATTGTTCTGATAATGTGCTGAACTTGGATGCTAGAATGCTGTGTTGAGAAGTAGCTTCAAGACAAGTGTCAGTTTACCAGGTTTGGTCCAGAGCACATAGACAGTGCTATGGCTGGCCTGCACTGTGCAGTGGCCTCCCTCTTCCCAGCGTGGAGAGCTGTGAGGTGTCTCATTTCTCAGCTGAGATTCTCCAGGCCAGAGGTGAGCTCTTTACCACCAGCAACACACAGCAGGAGAATCTCTGAGTTCGAAGCCAGCCTGGTCTACAGAGCAAGTTCCAGAACAGCCAGGATTACGTGGAGAAACCCTGTCTCAACAATAGAATTACAAACAAAGGTTAAAAAAATGAAAACAAAACAGCAATCTCATCACACTTCCAGTAGCTTTACAGCTTTGTGTTGGGTTGCTTTCTTAGCCAACCTGGGACCCTGAGGATCAAAGTTTGGACAGGATTGCTAGACATTCACCAATTCTCATCCTTGGGACCATCCTGCCACACCCTGGCCTGAGCCTTTGGGTGTAAAAGAGGGCCATATGTCCTCTTTAAACATCAGTGATGAAATAATTGAGTCCTCACTCAGTCCCACCGGCACACACTGCCTCTAGGGCAAAGGCCTTGGTTCTCTGGTCTAGTGGATCTCCTGACTTCACAGTTCATGTCTGCGTAACAGGAACACAGTAAGTCTTGCTGAAGCTGGGATCTGATTTACTGCAGAGGAGAAGGAAGTGACTGAGACAGAGAACAGGAAAAACAGATGCCATCTGATGAGCAGAGCATCTGGGGCTGTGAATGCTGAAGTTAAAAACAGGTGGAATGCTCCAGCAGTGTTAGATAGCTAGTGTTTTGTTGTTTTGTTTTGTTTTCTTTTGTTTTTCAAGACAGGGTTTCTCTGTGTAGCCTTGGCTATCCTGGAACTCACTCTTAGACCAGGCTGGCCTCGAACTCACAGAGATCTGCCTGCCTTTGTTTCCTGAGTGCTGGAATTAAGGGCGTGCACCAGCACCACCCAGCTTAAATACCTAGGGTTTTAGGATGATTTTGTGATGATTCTGCTTTCAGTGAGGTGTGTCTTTGGGAAGGACACAGCATTCCACATCCTGTGAGGGGTGAAGCTAGGACTGTGTTAGCACCTGAAGTCCTTCCTCAGTGCTCTATGGCCGTCTAGAGTCCTAGGAACTTCCTACATTCTATAGGGTGATCCCAAAGACAGGTTGAAGGTGTTGTTTGCTTTGTTTTAATTTTTCAATAACCTGAGTCCCACAGACTGCAGGGTCCTTCCTGTGTCACAGAAGCAGCTTTCTCAGTGACACTTACACCAAAACCTTCCCTCTTTCCCGAGTGCCCACTGTCCTGTGAGGACCTGGTGGGTGTCCTGATCCCAAGTGCCCACTGTCCTGTGAGAATCTGGTGGATATCCTGATCCTGAGTATCCACTGTCCTGTGGGGACCTGGTGGATCTCCTGATCCCGAGTACCCACTGTCCTGTGGGAACCTGGTGGGTCTTCTTGAGTAACCTGCTCTTCTGAGCAAGGAGAAGGACACAGATTAGAAGACCTGTTTATCTTTTGAAGATGCGAGAGCTACACTTCAGAAGCCCTAGGGACATAGTCATTTCAGTCTCAATGAGACCCCCAACCCCTGTTAGAAGACTCTGGGATCTAGATTGGAGTAAATCTTCACTATTTCACTGTGTCGTGGTAGAATGCTAATGACATTCTTAAGCCCCAGTTTTCACATCTGTAAAAGGTGTCAACGAGAGCTCTACTTGCCTAGAAGCTGCGAGGGTCAAAGTTCATCTTAGATTAGTGCAGTCCCCTACTTAAGGGTTTGTCGTTCATGACAGTGGGGATGCTCTTATTACATGGATGATTCTGATGGAATCTAAAGGTGACTCAAACATAATAAACAAAGGTGTCTCGCTAACCTGTCAGCCGAGCTGGTGCCACTCACCCTCTCCTCATTATACCCACGGAGCCATGGATTACAGGGAAGACCCCTAGAGGACCTTCTGTACACATAAGCCTGGATACCTGCTCCCTTCACATGGACTTGGTCATGTGATTCCACTCAAACCTTGACACACCACCTGTAACCAGGACAAAGAGAGGTGTGAGTATGAACATGGTCAGTGCCTCCTGAAGGTGCTTGGCCCTTTAGGAAAAGCTTTGTGACAGTCAAGGCACTCACTGACACTTAGCCAAGGTAGGGTCGGTTTGACGAAGCTATTACCTCACGTGGAGTCGGGCAGGGAAGAGTCTTTCTAAGTGAGAAGCATGCTGTTGGTGGCATACTCAATTCCACACACAAATCTGATACAGTCCCCTCTTGTCTTTGCTTTTTCAACGCACATGCACGGATGCTCACAAACTCTAGTTTGTCTGTCTTGTGGCCTGTGGTGGGTCGTTTGCTTTTGCCTAAAGAAAAAAAGCGATGGGCTTTGCTGTAAACATTGAAGCCTGAGACGTTCTTCGTGGGGCTAGCTCTGCCTCCTACGCAGTCTGCACCAAGGACAGGCGTTGTCCCTGGGGAAGTATGGCTCCTATAACAAGCTCCCTGACACAAGTGACTTAGAGAAGGAAGGATGCATTTTGTCTCACAGTTCCAAGGGACAGTCAGTCACGGAGGCAGGGACACGAGGCTGCTGGCCACATTGGAGCCACAGTGAGGACGAAGTCAACACCAATGTTAGTGTTGACTTGTTTCCTCCTTTTGTTTTTGTTTTTTTTTTTTTTTAAGCTCAGGACCCCCAGCCTGTAGCAAGGTACCACCCACACTCAGGTGGGTCTTCCCACCTCAACTAACATAACCTAGAAAATCCATCACAGACATGTCCAGAGGTGTCTTTCCGTGGTGATTCTAAAGCCCATCAAGCTGCCATCACAGGAAGTACTGGGTCTGCTCCACTGGAGATGGCCCAATTTGTATCCTTTCCGTACAGGTGTGAATTTTGTAGCCCAGACTGGCCTGGAACTCATGGCCATCCTCCCGCAGCCCTTTCCCCAAGAGCTGGATTATTGGCATTAGCCACTACACCCTGCTTGATGTTTTCCCATCTAACGCCAGCAAACCACTTTGGGGAACATACACTGCACCGTTTCTGAGAAGTGTGTCTTCAAACTCGGGCCCTGCTGTTGAGCTGCAGAGGGCATCCTTTGTGCAGAGTGCCTGTAGATGCTTGGGGGGAAGGAGGAAGGGCCCGCCTGCCACAGTTCTCCTCCCCAAAGGAGAACCACATTGGACTTGCTAGTGTGGCTGCAGCGTCCCTGCCTGCACCTGCTCCACCTGTGCCGGCCTTCAAGACGGTGTCTGGGGGCTCCCCTGCGGTGGGATGAACTGGGTGTACCAGACTAGGAACTCACCCCCTCCAGATAGGGTTCTCCTACCTCCCCTTGCACAAACTCTTCATGGTGGTTCCAGGTCACGGTCTTGAAGAAATGGGAGAGGATGGTGGGGTTAGTGTTGGTTGATAATCAGAAAGCCATTTACGGGATATGCACACATCTGGCTTCATACATAGAGAGTCCAGCAAGATCCCAGCAGAGTTTCCCCTAGAGTCAAGCTTCAGGAAGCCATTTGCGGCCAAGAGTCACCTGCCACCATCTGTTTTTTCCTGCTCTAATGTACTGCACACATGTCCCTGGTGACCCTTACCACACACGTTCCCAGTGACCGTCACCTTTTAACCATGGAATGTACCTTGGTTTGTCTCACCCTAGCCTCATCCTTTCAAGTGCAGAACAGACAGACGCTAGAACAATCTGCTTTTTCTGGCATCCTTTTTCCTTGGTAAACTTGCTGGGGTCTCGTCTGTATTCATCTGCGACTGTAGTTGCATCCTGCCTCTGAGCACAGAGGTGAGGGACCGCCTGCAGCCTAGCCCAGAGTGCTACAGTTCTGTTTTGTTTTTGTCTTTTAGCCCGTCTCGTTACTGACAACTGAAGTCGAAATTGCTTGAGGTAAGTGTAACGCTTTCATATAAATGGACCTGTAGGACTGTTGTTTTTCATTTTTAAAACATCAAAACACAGGTTCTTCTAACATATTAACTGAAAAATCTAAACAAATCTGTAGAGTATATAACATGCTTTTAATTACATAGAATCCAGTTGTACTCTGTGGCTAGATAATGTGCGTGTGTAGATATATGCAGATATACACACATACATAGTGATTGTGTCTGGATGTATAAGATACAAAATTAGGTATTTTAAAATGTAGTAAAAAATAATCAGCTGCTGGATATTCACATGTCCATTGAAGGTTATGGAACTGAGAGATGTTATATGTGCTAATACATTGTTTTACAGTGTTCACTTCTGTGAACATATATTTTCTGAATCTATGTCAGAAGGTAGTCTCTAAACTAATGATGAGGTGAGGCATACAAGACCAGCCCACCTGCCTCTGGAAGAAGTTGATGTTTTCTGTTGCTGGGCTCCTGACAGAAGCAGTTTAGGATTCAGCATTCTTGCTTTCTTTTGTAACCCCAAGCCAGTTTCTGAAATGACGTCTGATTTCCATTTTCAGCATCAAGACAGTTGAAGTGGCAAGCATCCCAGACTTCGGATAGTTTCTGAGTCTTCTGGAACTTTCCAAGTCCGAAAAGAATCATGGTGGCAAATGTGGAGACTCGGGCGGGCCCTGAGAACACGGCACCAGTGGTCTTAGGGTGGCACTTGGTCAGGAATGAACAGTCATGGTGGTCATCCATGTGTCCATCGCTATTCAAGAAGGACTGTCCCTTTTTTTTTTTAACCTTTTTACACTGAATTTCTATTTAGACACTAAAACATATGGGGGTGCTTGTTTCCCCTGGATACATTTATCTTTGAGCCAGCTAATTGGATATCATAGCTGGGTACCTAACTTACTTCCATATGTGGAGTGTGCTAAACACAAACCAGTTTACAGAAAAGATGTATTTTGTGTATAGTAAATTGTGTATATACTCTTTTACCACAGTCGGAGTTTTTTAAACAAATGAGTACTCTAGATTTTTCTCCTAAATGAGGTTACTGTTACTTGTTAGTGCTGTGGAAAGGATTCTGCGTGCACCAAAAGTGTGTGAACCCTGCAGCAGGCACATCCTTCCTTGTGGATTTCCCTCTGCTTGTGCCGGTCTGCCTGTTCGGCAGAGGGATACCTGCTTGACACCATTGGCAATCCAGAACAGAGAGACCTTGAGAGAAGGAGACGTCACTCAGCTGGAAGTGGAATCATTTTCACAGACACCAGTCCTGGTTCATACTTCAGTGGCACTTTCTAATGTATAAGGATGGGCATTTCTAAGTTCGGAGTCATCTGATTATCAGTGGGATTCTAAAATGAGGTGCAAGAGTTCCTGTTATGATTCTGAGATTTGAAATAAAGCGTGGATGAATGGAGCCTTTGGAGTTTGGTCCTTAAAAATACATGGAAGGGTAAAGTCAATTTGCATTTGGTGTGGGTTATTCTTGTTGGCCACGACCTTTCCCAAAAGTAACCAGTGAGGAAAAGCTGGTCAGGCCAAAGTGAGTGTGTTAGAGGTGTAGCTTTATACCAGGCTTTTCCATATGAGATCACAGCCCTGATTCATTTCCATATAAAGGAGTTTGGGAAATGTGGCCTGAGTGCGGCTTCCTTGAGTAGCCCAAGTGTGCACTATGCCTGTGTGGAAGCTGTACTCTTGTATGTTTATCCCACTACTCTCCAGAATGAGAGCGCCCTCCATCCAGAGTTGATTGTGTGCTGGTGATCTGCCTCCTTGGCCAGTTGTCTTTTGGGACCTCAGATTTTCAGACCTAATGGAGGCAGTGTTTTACCAGGCATGGTGGTGCGTGCCTGCCATCCCAGCACACAGAAAGCAGAGACAACAGGGTGGCAAGTTCAAGACCAGTCTGGGCTACCTAATCTGACATGGCTGTAATTTTTTTTAAATGCATTTCTTAGGAAACAGTCCGGGTCTCTGTACGCACCCAAATGTCCCCTTATAGGCACACCCTTGAGGGCTGACAGGCAGACAGTTGTGACAGGCACAATAGAATTCTTTACACTGAATCAAACATCTCAATTTCTTTTGCTTGTTTAAGTACAGTGACAATATTTAAAGTCTCTCCTCTGGTACATAATTAAAATGCAGCACGTTTCATTTGAATTTAAAATAAATCTCGTGGTCTGAAGTAGATTTTAGGCCACATGGCAAACAACATTCATCATACCTAGTTGGGTATCACTCAGCTGGTGCTGAGCTCTGCTGTGGAGATACCAGGCTGTCCCTCTCAGCCGGGCCAAGTGCTGCTCAGAGCTGCGGGTGTGGCTCTCAGTCCTTCCTATACAGCGTGCCCTGTTGTTTTTCTCTCTCTCCTTTGTTGTTATACTCAGGGAAGTTTGGTTGTTTGGTTTGGGTTTTCTGTCTGTC
>CABHPH010155970.1:0-11435 GCA_902168325.1 Peromyscus nudipes | reverse complement strand
CAGCTCCCAGTTGCAGTAATGCTCCTGGGAGCTGATTTATGTTGGTGTGTGCAGCTCTGGCCAAAGCAGTTGCACTAACCAGAGTGCTCTCTGTCTCTTTCTTTTTTAAAAATTGATCGATTTTTATTTTGTGTATGAGTGTGTGTCTGTGTGTAGGCATGTGCACCATGTATGTGCAGTACCCACAGAGGCCAGCAGGGGGGGGCATCACATCTCCTGGAACTGGAGCTCCAGGCAGGTCTCAGCCACTGTGTGGATGCTGTGAACTGAATCAGGGTCCTCTGTAAGAGCAGAAAGTGCTCGTAACTGCTGAGCTATCTCTCTAGCCCCATATAGTGGTCGCTTGTGAACATACTATTATTCTTTCTTGATAGTGAGTGCCTGCTTGGCTCCTGGTTGTTCACTATGTCAATCATTGTTTCTGTGAATATTTTTGGTACATGCCACAATTATCTCTGAGCGTTTCTCTATTGCAAGATAATTTAAAACTCTTTCGACTGCAACTTAACTTTAAAAAATGTATTTTTTTAAAGGCTGGGCAGATGGCTTAGTTGTTCACGTACTCTGTGTAAGCATGAGGATTTGAGTTCAGATCCCTAGCACACACATAAAGAGCCTGGCACAGCAGCTCAGCTGTCATCCCAGTGCTGGGAGGCAGGGCCAGGCAGATTCCTGGAGTTCCCAGGGCCACACCCTCTAATCCTTCCCAAGCAGCTCCACCTGCTGGGGAGCAAGCATCCAGACAGAGGAGCCTCTGGGACTGTTCTCATTCATGCCGCCACGGGTGTTTCCAGCAAGTCAGCCGCTGGTGGTTCTAAGCCCCAGACTGCAGTGGTGATTCCTCGTACTGGTTTCTGTGCCGACTCAGCCTGCACTTCCTCAAACTACTTCCTGTCGTCTTTGAGATTTTTTTCTTCATGGTTCATTTTTTTCTGCACGATTCATGGTTAACTGTTTATTGCTGATTGATCAGATCAATCTATGTGGCATTACCACTTTTTTAAAAACTGGGAGGTGGTTTCCGTTGAATATTAGCAAATTGACATTGTTCAAGCTAATGCTCTTTCTAGAAGGTGCATCCTGCTGCCCCTGGGGGCATTTTGTACCTTCCTGTATTTGTGGTTTTTGTTTAGCCCTCTCCTCTCTAACACTGTCTTGTCTTGAGCAGATTGCCCTGTACATCTGGGACAAGGGTGGAGGCCCTGCCCTCACTCCCGTGCCTGAGTTTTGTACCGACGATGCTGGGCCCCACTGTGCCACCACTTTCCATTCTTTTCTACCGCTTTGTGTAAGTAAAGAGAAGCAACCCTTCCCTGCAGAGCACAGGAGAATGCACATATTGTGTGTATAACATTTGCATGTTGTGGACATAACATCCTAGTAATTCACTTCCTTAAAAATAAATCAGCTTTTGCTCTGAGCCAGGCTGCAGCCATATGCCATATGCCTTATAGGTAAGTACTGTTGCTACTCTTACCTTCTGTATGGAGATGAGAGATGCGTGGAGTCTGTGTTCCTGGACCCAGGTCCATCTGCTTACCACGTGACAGCCAGTGTGGGGGAGATAAGAGCTGGTGGGAAACAAAAGGGTCATTCAAGGGATAGTGTACCGGAAGGTGGGAAGTGTTGTCTCCCAAAGAGACTGTCTTAGAGAATGCAGATATGTGAACGAGCAGGGAAAAGAGGGGCAGTGGGCACTGGGCAGGGAAAGGAGGTGCAGTAGATGATGGGCAGGAAGAGTGTGTGTGCTGAGTAGGGCTTTGTCATGAAAAGCCTGCTACTCAAGGCACCAAGAACATTACAGAGCCAGTAGATTTTATGTCTAGGAAGACTAGCTGCCCATTGGGAACTGCAAACATCACAGGTCCCCTCTATTGGCACACTGTGGCGTCTCAATGTGTGTGTGTGTGTGTGTGTGTGCGCGCGCACACGTGCTTGCGCGCTCCCACCATGCGCATGAAGAATCTGAAACTTACTAGTTAATTTTTTTTTCCTGTCAGGGAAAATACATTCAACAACCTCATCCAGTGGGTGTTGTTCTCAGGCCAGTTATAGAAAAGGCTGCGTGTACCATCCGTCCCTCTGTCCTTACCCCTTTCTCCCTGTCCCCCCCCACTCCCAGCTGCAGCATGTTAGCATTGCTTTCCTGGGGCTGCTCACAACCACCTCACAGCCTTTGCTATGCTTTGCCTTTAAAGACTCAGGAGATAGGCTGCACCTCCTGGAGCTACCCGAGGGGCCAGACGTTCTGGAAATTGAAAGATTCTGTAGCAGTTAACGCTCTTAGTCACTTAGATGTGGCTTTTCCAGGCTAGAGAGCCAGGGAAGGGAAGCTCCACCTGGGTCCCCGGGTCCCCGGAAGGAGCAGCCACTGCAGTGTTGGGCGCGTGGAGAACTGCAGTGTTGGGCACGTGGAGAGCTGCAGTGTTGGGCACGTGGAGAACTGCAGTGTTGGGCACGTGGAGAAGCCTCCCTTCAAGAGTGAGAACAGCGAGCTGGGTTCAGCACCTCTCACTCCAGCCTGTTCTGTCTCAGCCCATGGTCATGTTGTTGGTTGTTTCTGCTCTTTTGGGGGCCTGCCACCCAGCTCCCAAATAAACCACACATGGAGGCTTATTCTTACCTATAAATGCCCGGCCTTAGGTTGGCTTATTTCTTGCCAGCTTTCCTTGACTTTAAATTATCCCGTCTATCTTTTGCTTCTGGGCTTTTATCTTTCTCTGCTCCTGTATATCTTACTTTGTGGCTGGCTGTGTGTGGAGCTGGGTGGCTGGCCCCTGGAGTCCTCCTCCTCCTCTGGCTAACTACTTCTTTTCCTCCTCCCAGATTTCTTCTATTTATCCTCTCTGCCTGGCAGCCCCGCCCATCCTTTCTCCTGCCTCGCTATCGGCCGTTCAGTTCTTTATTAGACCATCAGGTGTTTTAGACAGGCACAGTAACACAGCTTCACAGAGTTAAACAAATGCAACATAAACAAAAGTAACACACTTTAAAATAATATTCTACAACAGTCATACCCTTTGTTGATACGTGGTGATGGGAATTTTTGTTCCGCTTCTTACAAAAGTGAGTGCAGGCATTTTCTGTGACACCCAAGGCCTGTCTACATGCCTGCCTCTACCACTCTCGCAGCATGTGACCGTGCTTTTGATTTCACCTGGAACAATCAGAACTCTCACAGGACACTTAGTTTCCATGGAAACCTATGGTCTACTCTCACTGTGGACCTGGAGACTCTGAAACTTACTAAATTATTAATCTCTTTTGTTTCCTGTCAGGGAAACTACATTCAACACCCTCATACAGTGTGTGTGTGTGTTCTCAGGCAAGTTGTGAAGAAGGCTGTGTGTACCATCCTAACACACACACACACACACACCCTACAGTGTGCCAGTAGAGGGAACCTGTAATGTTTGCAGTTCCCAACGGGCAGCTAGTCTTCCTAGACACAAAACCTGCTTGCTCTGTGATACTCTTGGTGCCTTGAGTAGCAGGACAGAGCTGGGGAGCATCACTGTGGACCAACCCCACCTTCAAAGTCGTGGCGTCACCATGACTGTTACTACAGGCTGAAGACAGATGGGGGGGGCAGTTAGTATATTTTCTGTTGCTGTGGTAAACTATGACCAAAAAGAAAGTTGGGAAGGAAGAGGTTTATTTGGCTTACCCATCCCGATCACAGTCCACCATTGATGGCAGCCAGGGCACTAAAGGCAACAACTGAAGCAGAGAACCTGGAGAAACACCGCTTACTGGCTCGCTCTCCATGGCTCGCTCAGCCTGCTTTCTTATAGAACCCAGGACCACCTGCCCAGGTGCCACCCACAGTGGCTCACAGGGACTGGGCCCTCGCACATCAGTCTTTAATCAAGAGAATGTCCCACAGACATGCCCACCGGCCAGCCTGACGGAAGCAGTTCCGTGATTGAGAGTCCTCCTTCCCAGGTGACTCTGGTTTGTGTCAACTAGACAAAAACTTTAACCAGTAGGTGGGGTCAGCACACCTGCCCCCAGGAAGCAGTTGGAGTCCTTGGGTGTGCTCGCTCCTCAAGTTCCTCTCTGCCTGCTTCCCACCCGTGCGAATTTCCTCCCACCAGGGGTTGGAAGCGGTTCTCTCTGGAGCAGAGGACAGACACCCATGGCCTAGACTTGAGTGGACAATAAGGAGCTCATACATGACTTTCAGCACCAAGTACGGCCAGACCCAGAGAAGCAGATTTCTCCCACCTTTGCATGGAATCATCCTCCTTTCTTCCCTTTTGTCAAGATCTCCACCAGCTGAGAAGAGGGAAGGAGAGAACTAACGTTTATTAGTTACCTACTGTGTTAGCAGTGACAGCAGCCTGCTGGCGGTTCTCACTGCTGACTTCTGAGTGACCAGATGGAAGTTCAGAGAGCTCAAGGAATGTGTTAATATGACTCACGGCCTGCAGGGCTGAGCTGGGGTACAGGTACAGGGCTGAGCTGGGGTACAGGCCCAGGGCTGAGCTGGGGTACAGGTTCAGGGCTGAGCTTGGGTACAGGTCCAGGACTGAGCTGGGGTACAGGTCCAGGACTGAGCTGGGGTACGGGTCCAGGACTGAGCTGGGGTACAGGACCAGGGCTGAGCTGGGCTGAGCTGGGGTACAAGGCAAGGGCTGAGCTGGGGTACAGGCCCAGGGCTGAGCTGGGGTACAGGCCCAGGGCTGAGCTGGGGTACAGGACCAGGGCTGAGCTGGGGTACAGGACGAGGACTGAGCTTGGATGCAAGTGTAGGTTTGGGCTGGGAGATAGGTTCAGGGCTGAACTTGATGTAGGTCCAGAGCCAAACTGGGATGCAGGTTCAGTGCTGGTTGACTCCAGAGCCTTCCTTGTCAGATTCCACACACATCCCCTCTCTTTCCTCAAACTACCATTGATAGAATAGATAGCTATGACATGGATGAAGTTTAGCTAGAGATGTAAGATCTACCGTGGGCGTGAAGTCTAGGTAATGCCGACCATAAATGTGTGTAACTTGTTTCTTTTCCTTCTTCCCCCTTTTAGGGAACGCCAGTGAAAAAGGCGGAGGTTTTTGTTGCAGTGAAAACATGCAAGAAATTTCACGGTGATAGAAGTAGGTTTGGGGCTATTCATTTTCCTTGAACTTTCAAGATCCAAAATGTCTTTGAAACAGTGCAAGCCAGGTGTAAATTCAAGATGGGAGATCACGCTAGTGGATGCTGAAGGGAAAGTGGTCGTTTAATCAGGTTCCTTGCTGGGCCGCTCCAGTCCCTGAGAGATCACTTAGGAGAGGCAATTTTGTGTTGAAGTGTGAGTGGTTACAGCTCTTCTCATGTTGTTGAGATCAGCACCTTAAATTGACAATGGGAAACTCAGCTGTGGCAGCCTTGGAGCTGGTGTGTGGGTGACAGTCTGTTCTGTAAAGGGTCCCACTGTGTGCAGGCTCAGTGTCTGAACCGTGTGGAGACTACCAGAGGGGCTTCCAAGGTAATACAATTCCCCACAAGAAAATCTCCTCTTATATTTATTTTACATGTGCACATTGGTACTTTTTTTTTTTTTTTTTTTTGAGACAGGGTTTCTCTGTGTAGCTTTGCGCCTTTCCTGGAACTCTGTAGCCCAGGCTGGCCTCAAACTCACAAAGATCCACCTGGCTCTGCCTCCCAAGTGCTGGGACTAAAGGCGTGCGCCACCGCCGCCGCCCAGCTCACATTGGTACTTTTTAATGAAGGTCCACGGATTTGCTCATCGAGTATTTGTATTGGAAAAGAGGGGGGGAAAAGTCACTTTAGAAACCATGGCCTGATGTACGGAAACCCTGGTGTGCAGATAAATGTTGTTTTCTTCATTTCTGTTTCATTATAGAGTTTTGCTAGTTACAGGGACAATGTTACAAGACAAGACCCATCCCAAATACAATTGGCACAATTCCTCTTTTTATGTTTCATTTGAGTCAACACTTTCTGATGCCCAGAATCAAACATTCTTTTGCATGTTCTAATTTTAGCACATTTTATGAAGAATGATTCGATTGCCCAGGGTGTTGTGTACATATAGGAAGCTTCCTAATGCAGCTGTCATGGTCATGGGATTAGAGTGTTGGGAAATTTGTGTATAGTTTATGCAATAAAACAATCCACATAGGTTATGTTTTAAGGGAGAAGATGTTTTTAAATGAAAGAATGCCCTAATTTGGATTTATAGTGTGACCTATGACATCATCACCAATTAAAAAGCAGTAAAAGTGCATTAATCATATCTTTAGACTTGCCTAAACTTGTCATGTCAAATTCCAAATCTATTAAATCTGGCTGAGTAAATATATGTATTTATTATGCAAGGAGGCTAACATACTGTTAAAAATCAATAAAGGAGTTGAAATAAGACTTTTATTTATCATAAATTTAACCTAAATTTAGTATTTGGAAGGGCTCTGTAGGATGATTTTGAAAAATATCTTTGAGGTGCTGGAATGGTTAAGAGCACTGGCTGCTCTTCCAGAGGACCCAGGTTCAGTTTTCAGCACCCACATGGCAGCTCACAACCATCAGTAACTCCAGTTCCAGGGGATCTGGCGCCCTCTTCCGGCCTCCATGGGCACTGCACACACACGATGCACAGACATACATGTAGGCAAACACTCATACACACACACTGAAAATAAATCTTTAAAAAAATTGGAGAAAAGGTGATTGATAAATGCACTAGATATTTTTTTATTTTTGTTTTTCTGGAAAAATATTTATATTGATTTAGTTGATCTTGAAGCCACTCTCAGAATAGTGATTATTTTTGCAATATTGATGTTAAAAATATGTGGATATTAAGAGATGACACTGTAGTTTTTGCTTTAAAGCTTTTTTTAGATGATAATGAAACAGAAAATAATTAAAGGTCCCACCTGTTGTATTTTTCATAATCTACAGGAGTGAATGCTTGTTCATTTTGAGTTATGAATTTCGAATAATTTAGTTTTCTTATTTCTTTAAGATTGAGATCATTTTTCCAGATATCTATGAAATGCTTTTATACTTGGACTTAGAGTTTAAACATTTTTTGAAATTACAAAAGTCTTAAAAATTCATTTCTGGATCTGTGGTGACTGAGATACGAGACCTAAGAGTGAGGGTTTCACACGTGGGTGTCTGCAGTAAGCTGACTTTAAACTTCCACGCCTTGGTTTGTGAAGACAGCTTTGTAGCGAGAGTGGTTCCTCCCTTTGCTGGATGGATGCAAAGCCTGCCTGGCCACTGGGCTCTGCACATCTCCTTTAAACCCAGTCCAGGGCTGGAGCGGTGGCTCAGAGGTTAAAAGCATGCACTGCTCTCCCAGAGGACCTGCGTTTGTTCCCAGCACCCATGTCAGTCAGCTCACAGGGGATTTGACACCTCTGGCACTCGTGTACACCTGCCCACGTGCAGGTATACACACACACACACACACACACACACACACACACACACACACACGCATGTAATTTAAAGATAATAAAAATCATTCGTTATAAACTCTAATCCAGCCACCAGCTGGCTCACAGGCTGACCAGTTATCTTGTCAGTGACAGACAATGCCATAATTTCTTCCTCCTCCTCCTCCTCCTCCTCTTCATCT
This sequence comes from Peromyscus nudipes, assembly GCA_902168325.1. Lineage (NCBI taxonomy): Eukaryota > Metazoa > Chordata > Mammalia > Rodentia > Cricetidae > Peromyscus > Peromyscus nudipes. The sequence continues at coordinate 3,842 of CABHPH010155970.1, read as the reverse complement.
CTGTCTCTGTCTCTGTCTCTCTCTCTCTCTGTCTCTCTCAGTGTGTGTGTGTATTGCAGCCATTCACTAATCTGATCTTAGGTTGGTAGTTCCTTATGCTATGACAATAACTGTGATACCCTTGATTTTGTAGAGACAGATGATCTGCATCCCACGGCCTCTTATTAGCAGAAATGTGGGGGAGTCCTGCGACAGTCACCACATGTTACCAGGGAAACCGGGGTCCCCTCTTGGGGTTCTTAGGCTCATTAATAAAAGAATTTAAGAACAGACATAAGCAGAAACCCCAAGACAATTTAATTAGTGTTTAAAAGGAAACTTGCGAAGCAGGCAAGCTGTAAGTCTTGGCAGCTGCCCGGATGTGGGAGATAGCAAAGAGGCCATGGCATTTGAGTTGAGTGGGCATGGAGGCCAGCCACATGATGGAGAAGGAGCCATGCCAGGGAGGGAGCTTTAGGGAAAGCGTGAGAAATCCAGAGTACCAGCAAAAGCATGCTTGAGCTCCAGCCAGCATCTGGAGAAAGGAGAACAGTAGAAAGAGAAGTTACACTTTCGTGAAGGTGGGCAGACCCAGCAGAAGCTCACAGGGAGGCCTGTAATGGCTGTGTGGGGGCAGGAATTCTGGGAAGGAAGAGGACGCTGTCTTATTAAAGGGATACTTATTCCTCCCACTCTTTAGCATGCCTGAAGGTGAACCTGTCTTCCTGAGGGGTGGGTCTTTACCTGCCCAATTGGAGGAGACAATGGCATGTCTCCATCCAGAGGTAGATTCTGTGGTTTATTTATTTATTTATTTTATGTCCGGTGCCTGTGGAGGTCAGAAGAGGACATCAGGTTCCCTGGAACTGGAGTTAGGATGGTTGTGAGCCACCTTGTGGGTGCTGGGAATTGAATACAACCAAGAGCAGCAAGTGCTGTAAACCACTGAGCTGTCTCTCCAGCCCCAGGTACACTCCGCTCTTCCGGCTCGGAGGTGACGGCGTTCCCTTCGTGAACCTCCAGTGCTGCTGTACCACCATGGAGATCAGGAGGTAGGACTTGGGCGGTCTGCTCTAGCCTGACTGTACTCCTTGCAATATATTACAAACCTGACCACGTGATAAATTGTCTTTGATATTCATGTCGATGCCTGGCTATGCTCAAGGTCAGTCAGGGATTGGACAGAAGCTGTGCAGGTAGGCCTTGCCTTTGCAGTGGCGATGAGGAAGGACAGCAAGGCACTGAAGCCCACACGTGGCCCGTAGCACACACTGGGTGGGCCCCGTCAAAGCATGTTACTGTCCAAGCAGAAGACACGGGGAGAGGGACGGGTGTTCCTCTTTTCCTGTTCTCTGGGGCAGAAATCCTTGAAGGAACAAAGGCCAAATGGCAGGGAAGGGGAGGAAAAAAATATAAAACAGATAAGAAACCATGTTTTTGAAAAATTGAGAGTGGGCCATGCTGTTTCTTGCGAGCCCACCTGCTTCATGACCTCCCGTCACCTCCGTGGAAGGGAATGGGGGAGAGAATGACAAGAGTCAATGTACATGGAACTCATATTTTTATATCATCACGATGAACTGATAGCAAGACCAAGTTCAAATATCTTAACGGTTTTACTTATATCCCTAACCACGAAAGAGCACTGCTACTGAATTTGCCTGGATTCTGACAGAAATAGAATATCAAGTTCTTGGAACATAGCAAAAAGTATTTTACTTTTTTTTTTTTTTTTTTTTTTCTCTAAGGGGTAATACATGTTGACACCATTTAGCCCATGTGAGTAGGGAAAAGATCCCTGATTTTTAATACGCATCTCAATGACTTCCTCTTGGGTTACGGGGTCTTCACTTTGCGATGTGAGCTGTCAGAAACCCTTCCATTTGCTCTGCATCGTTCTGTCTGTGGTGATGCATGCGCATGTCTCACATTCCTGGAGTAGGCAGTTCTTGTTGGTCACATTAGATAGGGTGTGACATGGTCTCCTGTGGGCTCCCCCTAATTAAGAAGGTTAAGTGCGATTTCCTCAGCCATTAGTCCTTTTTCACAGCTGTCCCCAGATCTTAAAAACGAACACTATGGCTTCCAGATTAAGAAAAAGAAAAGAAAGAAACCCATCTGCTGTCTTTCCTGCCGTGATCTTGTCCAGGGAGGCAAATCTGAGCGGCTTTTATTAGACAGTGTCGTGGCTGCCGTCTCTGATGAAAGAGGACACAGGCACCGTGACACAACTGGCTTCCTGACAAGGCGAGCCTTGCGTTAACATGCCCTCCCCCCATGGGAGGCCAAGCAGACAAGGGGATGAAGTGTGAATTGGCTGAGGGGAGCCATGGGTTGCTGGACCCGACCTGGCTGTGGAATGGCTGACTATGTTCCAAGTGTTGCTTTTGATCAGCCAAGAAGGATGGATTTCCAGCTTAGGCCCACTGAAGTCTTTGAAAAACAAGGAATTGACACACTTCTGTGTCTTTAACACTCTCTGGGGAAGAAAGACACCCCAGGACTTCCCCTTTGTGGCCACTGACTTGCACCTGGAGAAAGGGGGCCGTTTGCCAGTTGATAATCGTGAATTCCTCAGAAGCGGAACAGCCCTTCACTCTTGACTGTGCGGCACGTTCACATTTAATGGATTGAACGTTTATAAAATGTTCAAATGTCACCTGTCACAAGAGGCAATTTTGCAAGTTAATTCATGGGGTAAAGTGGGTTATTCTGCTGTCCCTGCCAGTGAGATATGTCTTCCACTGACTCCAGAAAGATTTATACTACCTGCTCTACTGAGATTTCTTCTTCTTCTTTTTTGAATAATGACTTTTGAATCATAAATTTTTACTCTGCTCCAATTTAAAATAACTCTATGGCAAACTTCTTTGATTCAGTATGATTTTATTCTATAGAGGAAAGTTTGGATGCACAATGTCTCCCATAGGCTCATGTGTTTGAACATGTGACCTAGCTGAATAACATGAGCTCCAGGCTCAGTGAGACACCCTACCTCGGAAAATATAAGAAAAAATGGGTGAGGGCACCCCAAGCCTTCCACTTATCTCTGTGCCGACAGATGCACACACTCACACAAGCATGCACATATATCTCATACACATGCCTATACACACATACACACAAAATACAGTTTACATTTATTTTATTTTATGTGTGTGTTTTTCCTGCATGGATGTATGTGCCCCACATGGGTACCTGGTGCCCAAGGAGGCAAAAAGAGGCCATCAGATCTCCTGTAACTAGAGCTACAGACAGTTAGGAGCCACCATGTTGGTGCTGGGACCTGAACCCGGGTCCTCTCTAAGAGCAGCCAGTGCTCTTAACCACCGATCCACCTTTCCAGCTTCCAAAAATATTTTAAGAATCCATTTATGGACCAGTAAAATGAACCTGTTGGAAAAAGAGAAATGATTCACAGTTCATCTAAACAAAGCAGTATTATCAGACGTTTCGTTACCTGGAGGTGACATGGGATGTGCGCGCGAGGGGCCGTCAGCAGTACTTCAGGTAGAGCGGTCAGTCCCGTGGTCATCAGCAGACCACCCTGGCATTCCTGCAGTGCAGGGTAAACACTGAGCCTTGGGACACTAAGAAAGAGTGGGTGTGGCTTCTCTGTGGGGTCACGCTGCCGTTTAAATTTCCGCTTCTTGGTGTCATGTCTGTGATAGTCCCCTCTGCTGTATTTTCAGTCCCCATTGTCAAGAAGACGTGGGCGGCAGAGGCAAGCCTTATTGAATACTACAGTGACTTCGCAGAAAGTCCCATTCCTACCGTGGACCTGGGAATTCCCAATACGGACAGAGGTGGGTCCTGAATTCTTACTGCCCCCTTTGATTTACTGTCCCCGTACTGCGTAAATT
>CABHPH010155969.1:17013-35435 GCA_902168325.1 Peromyscus nudipes | reverse complement strand
GAGTAAATCCACTTTATGTTGCTCATGTGTTTGTGTTTTTAGGATTTAACACTTGGGACTTGATTTAATACTTGGGTCTCATCCCTGAGGAAAATTTAATCTCCATCTCTCAGTAGCCATTGGTTAATTGTAGCTCTTCATCCAGGGGTGGGGCCTTGTGAAATTTCCCAAATCCACATTCAAAATTATGCCCAATTAATTTTAGTAAATTAGAGATTTTTGCAGCAATATCATAGTCTAATATGATATCACTTCCAATACCCAAAAAGGACCTCTACAATACCTTCCTATTCTCAACTCCAGGAAATCATTAGTCTATCTTATGTCTGCAGACTTTTGCAGATGGTAGACATTTCAAATAAATGGAGTCATACAATATTCTGTATTTTGATTTGGTCTTCTATCATTTAGCTGAATGTTTTTGAGATCAGACCATGAGGTAGCATTTATCAACATTTTATTCTCTGTTCTGGAGCAGTCTTCCCTCATACAGTTGCTCCACTTCACTTATCTATCCATCAGCTCATGGACATTTGGATTGTTTCTCCTCACTGACTATTAAGAAACTTTCATGTAAATGTGTGGATATATATTTTCATTTCTCTTGGGTACATATCTAGGTTAGGAACTGTTGTGTTATATGGTAAACAATATTGAACATTTTAGCCACTTAAAAGAAGCTTCTAACTCAGAAGAAGTTACTTAACCACCCTATCATCCTACTGTTTAATTTTCTCTTTGATATCACTTATATTTTAAACTTATATTTTTGAATGTTGTCACAATATTTAGACAATTTTTCATAGAAATATATATTACCATGACAAGATTTTTATAAAATTTGTCCCCTTTCTCCAAAGTATAAATTTCACAAACCATGAAAATTTGTCTCCTTTTTTGCCAACTAACCAAAATACCTAAAACTTTACAGATTAAAGATGCCACCCATATGTAGGGATTGACTCTTCAGAGAAATAAAATTGGGTTTCTGCTATGACTATTAGTTGTATATAGTTATTAAAACTGAAGTATAAGTCGGTTGCTCAATGATATTACATAATCTCCAAGTTCACTGATCTCTTAAAATTCAAAGTGACAAGTAAGTCTTAATAGGTTGTATTAGGACATCCTTAAATTATCAAGGGATTTATGAGTATAAATGTGCATGTACACACCCCTATGTGCAGGTTCTGTTGCCATTGGTGATTCTCAAAATGTGTTGAAAAAGTGTACGATGTGGGAAAGGAAGACGCATTATAATGTCAACTAATAAAAGAAATGCACAGTGGATAAGTACTGTCCTCCTCTGGGGTGTTTGTTATTACTCTGTAGAGAAAGCATGTAAGAAAGTAGAGAAGTCTTGAGAAATTTCAGCAACACAGATCCTTGTTGGTATTTCAGTGAGTGTCATCAACTAGAGGTCTAGGGGATAGCCTGCATTCAGAAGCATTTTAACCTGTTCACCCGTGAACCCCAGGAGTGTAGCCCAAGAGCACTCACAGCAGACTGGAAAAGAGACCAGCCTGGAAACCCAGCGGCAAATAAAAGTCAGCGATATAAAATCTTTCCAAAATGTGTAGGTTCTGCTAGACCCACATGCTAATATTGTGAAGAAAATGATTGTTGTCACTATTTATACATTTACTGAAAGAAAGAAAAGTCTGTCCATCTTTAAATTAAAAGGCAAGATAAAGAAAATACAAGCCAGGGTAAAGAAATCAAAAATTCAAATGTGAACCTCTTATATCTCACCTCAAGATTACCAAAAAGATCGGGTTGATAAATTTAAAGTAACAGAATAAGAGGCATAAAAATTGATTCATGTGGATCCTGAATCTTTAGATAAAACAATCTAAACCACTTGATAGATAATTGTCTATTATGTTCTTTATGGTTTTTAAATTTTCAAGGTAACATTATCAATACTTATTGATAAAAAAAATCTATATTATTACAGTGTTCAGTCCCAATTCACAAAAATGTCAAGGAAAGAAACATAGCAAGGATAATTCTTTTCTCTCCGTGAAAATTATTCAACACAGTCTACACAACTTAGCCTGACAGGATCACTACTCTACTTGCCATGACGGGTGAAATATTTTCTCCATGTGGCCCTTAAAACAGTAACTCAGTGAACAAGACCTTAGGGACCTAGAAAAGTGTTTAGGAGCTTTCCAGACTTGCTTTGGGCCTGTCAATAAACAAACTGCAGAGGGAGTAACCTTTCATAATAGAACCACAGTGTATCTGGGAGAATCTCATCAAAATGTGAATGTAAGAGACTATTGGGATCTTGGAATGGAACAAAATACGATTGTTATAAAAAGCTATAAAAAACTGCTGTTTGCTCAGCAATTCCATGCCAGTCCTTATCCTAAGTTTCATTTGGTTAAAACACTGCAGCTGTGTTACATTCTCATTTCACAAGGGCTCAGAAGTGAATGAATTTGTTACCTTATTAATGCCTATGTTCTTTTTTGAGATTATAATACAATTACACCATTTCTTCTTCATTTTCCTTCCTTCTAACCCTCTCATTAACCCCTCCCTCCCTTCTCTTCTTAAAATTTATGGTACCTGTCATCACTAATTGTTACTGCATGCATAAATGTATATGTATATGCATATATATTACTAAATGTAACCTGTTCAGTACATATAAAATACTTGTATATTTTCAGGGGGCTGACTGTTTGGCACCTGATAACAAACTGATGTGTATGTCCCTAGGGAAGATCACTTCTCCTGCTCTCAGATTCCCTCAGTTGCCTACAGTATTTTGCGTAGGGTTGGGGCATCAGTAGGATTTCCCCTGTCCACTTTGGTGTGTCTATTGGCATGTCCTTGTTCAGCTTACATTTGGGCAGTCATATTGGTGAGACTTTATGGATTTCCATTCTGATATTACTAGGAGACAAAAGTATCATAACAAACTCTTTGATCCTCTAGCTCTTATGATTTTTCTACCCCCTATTCCACAATATTCCCTGATGTGTGGGAATGTTTTATACATGGACCCACTGGGACTGAGCTGCACAAGTCTGCATTTTGATTGGTTGTGGTTTTCTCTATGATCTCTGTCTGTTGCAAAGAGAAATTTCCTTGGTGAGAGGTTAAAACAACACATATCTGTGGACAGGAGGACCAATGTTTACAGACCATTAGCAGGGATTGTGCTAGTTTAGTAAATTAGAGGGTGTAGATTCTCCTCCAACAACCATAACTTCACTGGCACTGTGTAGTTAACTTCTTATTAGTGAGTCTTAAGTCCAATTAGAGAGGTTTTAAATATTTATATTCTTAACCACTGGCCCACATGAAACATGATACAACATTAATTTAATATTTTAAAAACCAGTACTGATTGGTTCAATTTTCATGTACGTGTGGGCATGCAAGAAGGCTCAGAAAACCAGTTCTAGGGAGAAAATGTACTCACTCCCATTATTTACTCTGAAAGTACATTTCCTGACTGAAAAGAATATACAATGGAGGATTTTAGAAGTTTAATTTCCAAAAGGCAAATAGAGTTATACAGAGTAAAAATAAAGGCAGAAACAAATTATCAATTAGACTAAACGAAAGAATATTAGTGTTTATTTTGCCCATGGTATTCTGGCACATGTCCTATACCTATTGTTGGTAATCCTCACTAGGAACTTTAGAAGTCCCTATCTCCATAAGTCAGATTGCCCAGAAGTGGACATTGATATGCAAATGACTGATTAAGGAGCTCTTCTCAGAGTTAGTAAATGAGCAGAAGCAAGAGGTGGTTGTGAATGAAGTCAGCCTGGGAATGACATCAGGCAAAACTCCATCAGAAGATTGTGACCTACAGGAAAAAATATTTATCAGTATCCTCAAAAAAAATGAAGGAGCAAGCTGGCCTCCCATATGCCCTCACCCATCACTCATAAGTACAGTAATCCAGAGGAGAGGTCAGTAAGCCTGAGATGAACTAGAACTCTTTGAACTAGTTCTGGGAGCCTAATTCATATGGATTTGACTCCTAAGCCCAAAGTGCCCCCAGTGTTCTCTGAGCTCCTTCAAGTCTCTTTTAATCTTAGCTCATGGTTACTCCAGGGTCACAAACATTCCCACTACCCCCCATGAATGCTTGAAAAAAATAAAAATAACATCAGACTACATACTGACAAGAGTTCTTAAAGTCCCCCTGCTTATTATCTAGCTCTGTGTGTGCCAGCCTCTGCTAAGATCAGCAGTTCCCATTATCTAGAACACAAAGGGCTCTGTTATATAAACCAGAGCATCCAGAAGTTCTTGTTGGCTGCACAGTGTTTTGTAATGGGCTATTCCATTACAGACAGTCTCGGACTTAAACAACCTTAAAAGATTACCCAGAAAAATATGTGAGAGAAGCAGCATCTTAGAGAAAAGATATGTAAAGTCTAATGTTTCAGACTAGAAAACACTTGCCATTTTGGAAAAAGATAGCTAACTTTCCAGATAATTTTGCTGTTTTAAATGTGGGGTTTGTTCCTATCAAAGTGGACTCAAAGCCTGTAACTTAGTCAAGGTCGATTGTCCTTTACCAACAGAAATGGTTTGCAGTTATGCAGGTTATTTTGCTTCTACATTTCCTGTGGTTAAATCTCAATTTACATCCTTTATCTTTAGGCATCATGGACACATCTCTGTTCATTTATTTATGTCTTCATAAATGTAAAACCTGAGGTCCTATTTATCTAGTCATTGAAAGTCTATAAAACAGTAATGTGAAATGTAAAATATTCAGTGATTCCAAAGAGAAGAAAATTCTAAACTTGTCCTTATTTCCATAAGTCCATTCATCAATGACGCTAAATATTATCAGTTTGATAATCATACATAAATAAGGATTGAATTCCTAATGAGGGATTTAGCTAAAATTACTTCAAGAGCATGCATATCCAAGGCAACGTTTCATAAAACCTTGACTTAGATCGCAATTTCGCTTGTCATTTTCTTCATCAAAGAAGATTTACATGCCCTATGATAGCACTAACCTTTTCAAAGAATGGCAAGTACACTTCATATAGTTAAGTAATTATGAATTATGGCTCTGAAGTTATGGTATCTAAAACATCTGAGAAAATGTGGAGAAATAAGATAACTCAAATGACAGGAGAAACTGACTTTATTCAATTCTCAGCCCCTTACAAGAACTCAGTAATTTTGCAATACCTGGGACTTTTAGCTGAGTGATTCTAATTGCATTTTGATGAAGGCACAATTATAGGGACACTGGATTACAAAAACACATTTGTACTTCATTGTGTAGTAAGGAATCTACACATACACACACACACACACACACACACACACACACACTAGGCTAATGGTTTGGTTGCTTTTGTTAACTTTTAATCTAGATGTCACTCAAGTGACTAGGTCTAGAGTAGTATAAGCCTTGGTGTTTGTGACCCTGTTACAAAAAGGAGAAGGTAAAGAGAAAATTACCAACAACTTAAACCTCAAAGAGAACTGACCACCTGACCAGAAGGGCAGGGCTAAATCTTCCAAAGTGTGACTGCCTTAGTCTGTCTCCCTAAGGAATCTGCTTGTTAAAGATGACATAAAAGATATGTCTTTCATAGAATAACGCACAATTTTCTCAGAGTGCTTGTTCTCTGAATATGATAGAGCTTAAGGATTCACTTTCTGTACTTCTCAGCTTCCTAGACCATGCATGCACTCAGTATCTTCCTTGCTCAAGTGGCCCTTGTCATTGATGATGGTGATCTTGTTCTCCTAGTTGGGGAACTCCTCCATTTGTTGGTGCTTCTTCAGGGCCTGCCATTGAAGAGGTAGATTAAATCAATCCACATAGAGGTGTAGCATTGTTCTACAGGAAAACATTTGAAGGATCCAAATTGAACAATTTTCATGGCAGTTTTGAATTTAAGCTGCTACAATAAATTATTGGAATTCTCAATACTTGAACATGGAACATGTCCACAAGGAGAGGAAATAAATAAAACATTGCAGTTTATAAGTACTGTATCCTAAATGGAAAATGCAATGTCTGATAAAGAGGTGGAAAATGGAATGTCTAATAGGCAACAAAAAACAAAAAGATTCACTTTCTGGTTTTTGCCTATATGATGGGCAACAAGACCACTCACATTTTACTTACTAGATCATAAATGAGACTATAATCTATTTAATGCAAAGGCATTTACATGAATACCTACTAGATGCCAAGAATAAAGTGTTTCACTGGTAACATTGTTTAAGAGTTGAGAAGGAAGTGCAAACTTTTCCATGGTGATTCTCATTCATCACATTGTTTGACAAAAATTCATCAGGTATTATATCTGATACTGATGTAGCTGAGAAGCAGAATCACAAAAGTTATTGAATCATGTGAGAAGAAGGGAAAATGAGGGGGTAGAAAAGGAGGGAAAGAGTGAAAGAAAGTGAGATACAGTGTTGAAAACACTTTAATGGAAGCTCCTGTGGCATTAAAGGATGATGATACCACTCAGCAATCCAACACCTGGATTGAGGACAGAGATAGAATCGAGTTTCCTAGACATTTGAGACAGCTGGGAAAGCATGTACAAAGAAACAGAGACATAAAAATATAACTATGGTATCCAATAACATCAGATAATGTTCAAAATAGGATAACAACTATAGTAGAAAGAGATTTTATTCTGTTCTCAAGCCCTGATATTCTTGTGCTTTCATCCTGGCTGAAGGTTGGCACAAGGTCAAACATCCAATAGGGCACACTTCATGATTTGGTGCGTTTGGGGAATCCATTTCATGGGGAACTGGCAGCTATCATAAGGATGCAAACACGCATCTTCTTATATGTGTTGATATGCAGGGTGCAGTGAGATTTTTGTTTGTTTGTTTTCAGTGCTTGGGATCAAAACGGATCTCCTGTAGATGCTAGACAAATGCTCTGCCTTTGAGTTACGTGTCTCACCTCATCTCAAACTTTAAAGGAGGATCTTGTTATACTAAATAGGAATGTTTATGAAAGAGGGACACAAGAGTTTTGAGTTGAATAATCAACAAAGACTAAAAAAATGAATAAAAATCTGCACTCACCTCAAAACAACAGAGAAAGTATTTCCCACATGTTCCCTGTATTCACACTTGGTAGTTAGTGCTATAATTAAATATCTTACGGAATTTTTAAACAATTATACTTTACCTCCTCATTCTGTTTATAACAAATATTAATGTTATAATAACAAGTTTAAGAATAAGCCACACGGCTAGCAAGCAACAGAGCCAAGAGCAAAATGCTAGAGACAGCTAGAGATGTTTTGTGATGAATAATTCAGAACAGTGACAGAAGTGATTCAATGTAGGAGTTGAGATGGGAGAAATGGCCCCAGTAATCATTTTCCCTTTGCCTGATATACTAAGGTGGCATGGCACGGCAACATCATTATGTGTAGGGAGACAACTGAAGACCTGACAGTATGGGTTCCCTCAGATAACCTGCTTATTGGGTAGGAGTAACTGCTAGATCCAGACTGTGAATTAGCAAGAGGAACAAACGCTGCTAGAAAGCAACGCCTGTCTTGGCAGTTACCACCTCCATCTTCCTTATGGCTATGTCCTCGTTTGAGAAGGAAGAGTGAGACATCACATAAAAATTCTTCCACACATACAGGAGGACCGTAAACTGAAGGAAACATTTCTACCATTATGTGAAAAAAAAGATAGAAGAAAATTATTCTAGCAAATATCAATGTAATAGAATGCCATGCACCCATAATTAGAATAACGTACATTTCACATCCTTCATGTAGTGTATATCCCCACACTCTTCACAGAATTAAAAGCTAGAAATAAGTGTAAGCCCTCTAACAGTAATGTGTATATCACATATGCTACATATGTATATCTACTATATAGAGAGGAAGCTTTTGGAATCTCCATACTTTTTAAATTGATAATTTCTGTAAGACTTATAACTTGGAAAATATTACTGAGGTTAAACCTTAAAAAGAGCATAAGGAGTATCAAATACAGAATTTCCAAATTGAGTTACATGGAAGGACTAAGCAAGGTGTGTTTTTCCACAAAGAAGGAACAGAAATTGGATTATACTAATGGCAATTTATTTATTAACACAAGCCATATTAGCCATACTGTCATGAAAACTGCCTAAAATTTCTAAAAGTGGCATGCTGTATCTAGAGATTTAAAAAAATAACAATAACATGGAGCTTTTTTCTGCCAGTGATAGTTCTTAGCAATAACGTTTTGTAGAACATGTCTCGAAGAGCTAAGATGATGTCATTATCTTCATTCCATATAACAGTGGGGTATGGAAAAGATACACAAGGCTTCTGTCATAAATTCCAACAGCTACTGAGTCCTTTCCAGAAAGTTGTTTCTCTATTATCACTTTCACCTCTCACATGTGTTGTCTTGTCTTTGACATAGTAACAATGTGTATTATTTTCCCCAGAGTACATGATCTGAGCATTAAAATGAAAACAGCAGAGCTAGTCAGCAAACAGTTCAAGCAGAAAACTAACAATGACTGCACCGAGCAGCCACCACATGGTAGATAAAATAAAAAGATAATAGAAACTTTCCCTTCCTCCTCGTACTAATTCTGCAATATACCGAGGTGCATGCTAACCTGGTTAAAAATATGTAGAGGTATACTGGAGTGTACTAACTCTGTTTAAAAAAGTACCAAGCTATGGTAGGACATAGTTTTAACTAAAATTATTAAGAGTGATGCTATCTAGTAAGCAAATAAAGTGACTGAAAGACTTTTAAATAAATACAACAAAAATATACCAGACTTTTCATGGTGAGAGCCACTATAATCTTATGCTGCTCTCTATAAAGAGTTCACAGATCCCAGATACTAAAAGAGTCATATTAATTTGTCACAATTCCTTAAATAGCATACAGGCCTATTCACATACCAGCATCAGAATAAACCTTATAAACCTGATCAAACACAGATTCTTAACTATCTGCCCTCTTTATAATAAATTAACAAATTAAGATCACATACTATAGTACCAATGATGGCTTTGAAACATAATTTGTTAAGTCATAATGACACCTACAAAGTTCATCTATCAGTTTGCATTGAAATCAGACAAAATTAAAGAAAAAGAGGAAGAAATGTGCTTTCCTGCTTTCTTCACTGATGAGCAGTTGGGGGATATTAAAACCTTGAAATCTTCATTAGTCTTTACATTGGAATAATGTGCTGACTTGCTATTTCATTTTCAAGCTATGGGGCTTTATTAACAGTAACTCTGATCCCAGCAGCAAGGGCATCTATGTGACTGACACCATAGTAATAAAGTACTGCCCTTTCAGGCTTGTCGACTCTTCTTGCTAAAGGCAGCTTGAGGAGATCCCTTGACAATGATTCATGGCTTGAAACTCAGAACCATCTGCTCTCTTGGAGAGTTCCTCAGCCAAGGTGAAGGGGGGCTGGTGCAGCTGTATTCTTTTTCCTTCGAAACTCTATCCAAATGCATTCAACACAGCACAAAAAAAAGAAAGAAAGAAAGAAAAGAAAGAAAGAAAGAAAGAAAGAAAGAAAGAAAGAAAGAAAGAAAGAAAGAAAGAAAGAAAGAAAGAAAGGAAACTGGCACCTTGGCATCACTTTCAATGCAGCACACATTATCTCCATATGTTCTTGTTTCAATGGACTATTTGTACAGTCACCATCTCATTGGACGCCATTTCTTCCCTCACTTCACTACGTGAAGTGTCAATTTTCCTCACTCTATAAACTTTCTAATGTCCTTTCCCATCCCACACAGTTCAAAGTTATTTGTCCATCTCTTTTTTATTGGAAAGCACTTCTATTGTGGATAAAACTTCAGGGTTTAGCTGAATTTCATCAAGACAAATTACATATTGTATATTTAAGGATATAAAGATACCATAATGTAACTGTTCATCCTTAAAGTGACAGAGCTAATTAGTCATATAATTAGGACTTTACTGCTTGCCTCTTAACATTGTGCTCAATATGCACTGCCCTACTCATGTGTTTTCTGCTTCTCTACTACAGCTCAATCAGGAATTGTTTGGGTTCATTTACCACCTAACAAATCACAAGGAATATGTCAGATGCACCAAACATTTAGACTTTATGTTGACATAATTGAGAAGAAATATGTGCAATTCTAGAAGACACTTTTCCCTCTTTAAATGAAAATTGAAAGCTATTTTAATTTAAATATTTATTAAGACTTTTAGTAACATTTTATTGTTTTGTGGTGGAATCTCTAAAGCCAAAGGTAAAAATAGCTTATGTATTTTTACTTCATACTCAAATGTGCTTTCAGGTAAATTCCAAGAAAATCTAGCAGATTAGCGTACATTACACAGTTAAATCTATGGTTATACACAAAAGCCAAGAGAACCAACCGAAGAGTCAACACTGGAATTGGACAGGACTATGGGCATGAAGAACCTGCTGGTGGGAGAACAGAAGATAAAGATACTCAGAATCCATTCTCAGAAGCCACATTTGGGGTCCAATTCTCATGCGCTCCACATAAGTCAATCCCGGGCTAGGACCAAACGTCTGAATTTAAGGATATAAAGATACCATAATGTAACTGTTCATCCTTAAAGTGTCAGAGCTAATTAGTCATATAATTAGGACTTTACTGCTTGCCTCTTAACATTGTGCTCAGTATGCACTGCCCTACTCATGTGTTTTCTGCTTCTCTACTACTGCACTCAGACAGCTTTTCATGCAGATGGCTTCTTTCTGTTCCTCTTTCTGTTGATCAAAAACTGCTACCAAATGCACAGAGCTTTACACACAACAGCTAGGGAGGCTGATATACGAGGATGGAAATTTCAAGGCCAGTTTTGGTAGCAAAGTGAGACCCTCTCTCAGTTATGTGGCTAGATCTGTTTTGGGAGGCCCTGGCAGTGGGACCAGGACTTATCCCGGGTGCATGAAATGGCTTTTTGGGACACATTCCCTAGGGTGTGATACCTTGCTCAGCCTTAACACATGGGGGAGGGGCTTGGTCCTGCCTCAACTTAGTATGCCAGACTTTGTTGACCCCCCCAAGAGAGGCCTTACCCTCTCTGAGGAGTGAACAGGAGATGGGATGGAGGAGGCAGGGGGAGAAGGGGAGGGAGGGAGAACTGGGATTGGTATGTGAAATAAAAAAAAAACTTTTTTTAAAACAAAGAAAATACTTGAAACTTAAAAAAAATAGATGTCTATGTCAGCTGCTCAGATGGTAGACTGATTGTCTAGTATGTGCCAACAATAGCTTCAATTTCTTCTGTTTAATAAATAAGCAAAAGATAGCTCATTAAACATAAAAGAATTTGGTAATTTCCATGGGTGAGAAGGTAAGACAATGGAGGAGTAACTGCTGAATGGAAATGAGACTCCCCTAAGGAACAATGAAAATGTTTTTTGCTGTTAGGTTTCAACTAAATTTTATATATCTGTACATGAAAAAAGTAGTTTTACCCTAAGCTCTGGGCTATCTAGTCTCTGGGTATTGGTCGCTCAAGCAGTATTGGATATGGGCTTTTAAGTCAAATCAGATGTTGGTTGGTTACTCCCACAAGCTTTGTGCCACCATAGCCCTAAAGTATTTTGGAGACAGATATTAAAGTAATACCATTAAATTTGTTTATTATAACTAAAGTTTTCAATTGCTGAAGAGAATAAAATATCTTACTTTTTATTGTAAGAATTTCATTGTAAGAATGAATTGAAATCTGGACTCTTCTAGATGTCTTCTTTAATTTATTGTCTCATTCAGTAAATACTAGTCATGTGATAGACCATATATCTGTCTTGAGATCTAAAGTTAAGTGGTCCCTCTTTTTAAGAATCTTAAATTCTTGAAGCCTTCATGAAGGAAGAGATTTTAAATGATTGTTTTGCATCCACCGCGTCTATAACATAGGCCATAATACCATTAACTTGGAAACACATTTTTTAATTATGATTATGTGTTTATAACTCTGTTTATATGTTTCACACATATAGCATGTATAAACGTTAGTGCTTTTCATTGTACAAAGTCTTACAATTAGTAATCTGTTGATTTGTTATTTGACAGGCTATCTTCATAATTTTACATCTTTCTGAACATAAGAAAGAGGGTAGAGCTGATTGTGAAGGTATGCAGCTATAATCCTAGTGGAGATAGGGGTGTCATACATGAGTTCAAGGCCAGCCTGGTCTACATTGTAAGTTCCAAATGTTTCTTACGAAATGAAATAATGATGTATCTGGTGCTGCATCCCACTCCCTTTGCCTCAAGAAATATTTATCTAATTTGTCTTTATCAATAAAAACTAGGGAGACAGTTATTGGGTAAGAACTTGATTGACTAAGAGAAACGGTGGAGAAGTAACCAGTGACCTACACTCTCTCTATCCTCCCTCAATCCAAAAAGGCCGAGAATCTTTCTAAAAGCACTGACTGCTCTTCCATAGGTCCTGAGTTCAAGTTCCAGCAACCATATGGTGGCTCACAACCATCTATAGTGGGATCTGATGCCCTCTTCTGTTATAAAGGTGTACATGCAGATAGAGCACTTATATACATAAAAATAAATAAATAAATAAATAAATAAATAAATAAGAAAGACAAAGGAACCTTACTACTTCCTGTGTCTCTCTATATGTCCTCAGTTCTCCAAAACTCTCTGACTAATTTTGGTCAGCTAATAGCTAGCTCCACCTTCTTATTCAAAGTAAAGTTTATTGCCAGTCTTCAGAGTGTTAGAATGCAATCAAAATATCCCACAACATTTCCCCTTTTTTGTCTAAAAAGGAAGAGAAGGTTTTAACTCTAACACAGTAAAACCTACACAATAAGAACAATTATCAGATAAGAATTATATTCACAATGTCCAGTCCATTTGCATGGACAGTTACCCAAGGTTCCTCTGCAATGTTGGACATCTGTCTTCAGCCTACAACCCTAGAACATCTGACAGACTTTTCTGTGAAGAAGGATTTTTGAAAGACTGTCCTACTCTGTCTTGGCAAAGTTCAGCAGTCACTTTCTTTTGTGCTCTGCTCTTGCAATTTGGACAGCATATTGTCAACAGTTGAGGCAAGGGTAGCTTTTTGCCCAGTGGCTAACTTTGCCACAATGAAAGAAAGCTCCATTTAGAGGTTCTTTGACCCATCATCTTCTCTGAAGTAGAATGGTACTGTGAGGAGCAGACATGTTTCACTGTCATGAAAAACCTTAAGTTATTAAAGCATCTTAAGTTCCATATTCTTTAGATCTCTGAAGTATTTGAAGACTACCTGTCTATCTGAAAGGTATCTCTGTTTGACTTTGAAAATATACCTAACATGACTAGATGTTTGATTATTATAGATGACTAATTACTAACCTGTATTTCTTAATTATCCTAAATTGTTTGTAATAATAACTTTCAAGGACTAGAACTTTACATTATATTGCTAAATGACCTGCATAGGTACAGCACCTTAAACAAGAGTAGAAACATACATGCGGTATAACAAAAATATAACCTTAGAGGTCTATCAATATAGAAAAATCGATACCAATGTAAAATATTTAAAATTAGTAGTTGTTTTTTTAGTTTAAGTAGATTTAATTATCTACCATTTTATCCTATCATTCCTATATCCCTCTTTCACTTTTCAGAACAAGATCTCTGAATCTAATCTCCTTTGCTTAGGTTCCTCCCTGACTATGCTCAATAACAACTTGCAAACAACCCCCCAAATGATGATAAACATTCATAATTGGCAGAATGACCAAAACCAACCCACCCCAACTCTTGGGAATGTGGGCATCATATTCTTAAAATTTCTTCCTGCTGTCTGGGGACAACAGCACCTTTAGGGGACCCTGAAAAATTGAGATAATGGTCAAGTCCTGGGAGAGCTAGCTATTGTCCAGTCTTGGTATGATGAGAAAGTGCAGGGCTTATCTGAAGTCCTAGCTGGAGTAGTCTATGAGGCTGGATCATCTTAGATAACTACCTTGAAGTTATCCTGAGCAGTTTGTAGTCCAAAGCTGATATTGGGTGGTGGTTGTCAGCTTAGTGATATCACAAAATCCAGGTGGAATTGTCATTGTGGGGCCCCATCATACTTTTGGAGACTTCAAAGGTCACTATAAATGGTGATAGTTCACTGCAGAAAACTTAAATATTTTAAATGTCATATGCAGGAGATCTCAGAGAGGTTAAAGGATTCATTAAGTACATATGTAGTACACAAACTTAATTCCTAATTTCCTGCTTCATACTCAGACCTGACATCACATACAGGAAGCTAGATGAGACTTATTTCTAGAATTAGTACTCTATCTGGCTATTAATATCATGACAGAAAGCATATATTAATCTTGTAAAATTTGAGATAATATTCATACCTTAAAAAAGTTTTAAAGAGTCAAAATAAAACAAAAGGATTATGAAAATAGTAGCAATAGAAAAGTACCTTAATTGTGGTTTTTTCTTTGGCCCCATATCAGGTGGCTCTTCTGACATGTGGCATGAGACAGAGATTTTGGATTATGTAACAAGCATGGTTGGGTTTAGAGAAGGAGAAAGCAATGCTCCAACTCCAAAGCCAGATTTAATTTTTAATTGAATTAGAACTACAAAAAGACCATTTGCTGTATATGTCTGTAGAGAACAGAAAAAAACAAACATTTGGGAAGATTTATGAGATTTTATCCTGTTGGAAGTGTGTTATATCAATTTACTCCTTTTTCTTGGGACATTTACTCTAGATAATTCATTCTTTTTTTCTCCAAATGTCTCATTTGCCTAGTGGTCTTCAGATTTCTTAGCTAGATGCTTTATTCTCCTGGAAAGACAAAAACAAAATCCTGCCCCAAGCCTAACTTTGAGAAGTTTCCCCTTTTGTAAGGTTATAACTGATCAAATGAAAGGCATTTGTTGGTCTTATAAGTCAGTTTAGATTGAATGGCTATGCTGTTTGATGAACCATCACTTCTAATCAAGAGGTCTCTCCTATTTGAATCTAAGCTTTATCTATTTTGATGGTATATATAGCTTTTCTTCTCCCAAAGAAACAAAAGCAAAACCTCTTTCCCAGTGTAACACATATCCTGGTCTCCATTCTGAGGTCAACACATGTTTAAAGCATACAGGCTCATTTAATCCAGCAGGTTTTTTTTTCTACAATCAGTATCTCTCTGCAGGTGCTGTTCCTTTCTCATTAGCTTTTTAAAAATTTAAAGTTAATAAATCTTGGTGTAATCTATCTCTGGGAGGGGGGCATGAGTTCTAATAAATGTGTGATTACAGAATCAGCCTTTTCAGAACTCAAAGCAGTTTCCAACTAAAATCCTGAATATGGATCCATAGTATGATACACATATTTTAATTTTCCAAACTCTGGAAAATGAAACACATACATTTGCCAAATTTCATTTCCTTGAATACTCTTTGGATTATTTTCTGCAGGTAGTGGAAAGTGGTTATACAAAAGACATGTAGGACATTTTCTTATAATTTCCTTGGCTTGTTGGCAAGTGATAGAAGAGTCTTTCTTCAAACATTTACTATTGACATGGTGTTTCTTATGAAATTCTGAGGCTTCTAGCACATTTCCTGCCTATAGTTGATCAATTTCATCATTAGAGGGCCTGGTAGACCTGTATGAGATCTGGTATGTGTTATATACAAGGGATTATTTCTATTTCTAATTATTTCTTGTAACTGAATAAATACCAAAGTTAATTCTGAATCATCTCTAATAAGTTCAGTGGTTTCAATATGTAAAACAACTCTTTCTGCATATTGAGAGTCCATAACTATATTAAGAGTTTCTGGAAAATCTAGTAATACCATAAGAATAGTATATACTTCTGACATTTGAACGGAATCACAAGAGGTTTGAGCTACTTCACTTAAATTTCATGACGTATAACCTGCCTTTCTGATTTATTTGCATCAGTATAGAATGTAGGGTATCCAGAAATAGTGTTCCTCATACAATGTAAGAAAGAATTCAATTAGTTCTTTTTATAAACAGAAGTCTCTTGCTTTGGGGATATTTTTGGCTAATCTCTCCAAAGAAATTACTCCAAGCTCTTTGCCAGTGTTCACTTTCTGCCCATAACAAGGCAATTTTAGCATTAGTAAAAGTTACCACAATTTCTATTGGGTCTATTCCTGATAATTAATGAAGTCTCAAGTTTCCTTTCAGAATCAATTCAGTAACCCTTTCTGCATAGGTCTTTAATTTTTTACTCTGTTTGTGTGGTAAAAACATCCATTCTAAGATATTATTTTCTCTCTGCATAAGGATTCCTGTAGGATAATGCATAGAAGGTAGTATGACTAGGATTCAGTCAAACTCTGGACACAAGTGAACCACATGTACATCCTGGAATTTCTCTTCTACCAAAGCCAATTCTCTTCCAGTCTCAGCTGATAATTTTCTTGGACTATGTAAGTTCTTATCACCTTGTAAGGTTTGAAATAAATTACTTAGTTCTTTAGTACTTAATCTGATTGTGGGTCATAATCAGTAAATATCTCCCAGCAATTTTTGAAAAATCATTAAAAGTGAGTAATTGATTGCTCCTGATTTCTACTTTCTGTGGTTGAATTTTTGTAAACCTATTCTATATCTTAGATAATTTAAAGAATCTCCTCTTTGTACTTTTTCAAGAGCAGTTTGTAATCCCCAACAAGGCAAAATCTTCTTTACATCTTCAAGCATTTTCTAAGATATCTGCATCTGAGTCAGCTAGTAAGATATCATCCATATAATGGTAAATTATAGATTGATGAAACTGTTTACAATTATTTCCAATGGTTGTTAGAAAATATTAACACAAGGTAGGGCTGTTTAACATCCCTTGTGGATGAATCTTCCAATGGTATCTTTTAACAAGCTAGGAATTATTAAACTAGGCACTGTCAAGGCAAAATTTTTCTAACCTGTTATGTAAAGGTATAGTAAAAAAGGAGTCTTTTAAATCAATCACTATAATAGACCATCCTTTAGGAAATATAGAAGGCAAGGGAATTCCAGGCTGTAAAGAGCACATTGGCTGAATCACCTTATTTATAACTCTTAAATCTATTAACATTCTTCACTTTCTAGATTTCTTTTTAATGACAAATATAGGAGAATTCCAAGGACTGGCTGATTCTTCGATATATTGAGCATTTAGCTGATCCTGTATCAGCTTCTAGTGCCTGTAATTTTTCTGATATCAAAGGCCATTGTTCTACCCACACAGTTTGTCTGTTAACCACTTGAAAGGTAGGAATGTTACTACCTTTGAAAAATCAGCAGTTGCTGTGCCCTACTTGTGTTCAACCTGAAGGGTCAGTGATTGTTCTTAATAATACCTTTTAATATTTTTCTCAGAAGCATACTTTAGTTTATGGTTTGTTTCTGAGATTGGAGAAATGTTCATCTGGGTTTCCCATTGCTGGAATAAATCACATCCCCATAAATTCCTTGCTATGTTAGCCACATGTGGCTTTAATTTCCCTACTTGTCCTCCTGGCTGTATACACTCAATTCACCTTGTACCTTGTTTTACCTGAGATAAAGTTCCAAGCCCTAGAAGCTGAATATTTACCTCCTGAAGAGGCTAATTTGGATGCCAAGATGTTGGCAAAATTATTGTTACATCCATGCCTATGTCTAGTAAACCTTCAATTAGAATGCCATTTATTCATATTTCTTCACTTTGGCCTTTGATTATTTATAGAAGTTTTCCAAAATACTTGTTTTATGATCTCTCCTGAAAATTTCGTTTTATCTACTGTCACTCAGAGCCATATGTTTTTTTTTTTGTTGTTGTTCTTTTTGTTTGTTTTTCGAGACAGGGTTTCTCTGTGTAGCTTTGCGCCTTTCCTGGAACTCACTGGGTAGCCCAGGCTGGCCTCGAACTCACAGAGATCCGCCTGTCTCTGCCTCGCGAGTGCTGGGATTAAAGGTGTGCGCCACCACCACCGCCCGGCTCAAACCACATTTTTAAAGATAAGATATGAATTACAAAACTGATAATGATTATAATCAACATTATGTCAATCCCCTTCATTTAATTTTTCCATTGCAAACCATCCATTGTGGAACAATACAGAGACCTAACTCCCTGCATCCTAATATTGACCTGTGGTGGTATTGTGTTCCCCAAAATATTGTGTACCTTAATAAACTTATCTGGGGTCAGAGACGGAATAGCCACAATATGAAACAGAGGTTAGGCAGTGGTAGCATACGCCTTTAATCCTAGCATTCCAGAGGCAGAAATTCATGTGTTCAAGGATACACCCAAGCATGGTGACCCACGCCTTTAATCCCAGAAAGCACGCCTTTAATCCAAGGGAGTGGTGGTAGAAAGCAGAAAGGTATATAAGGCGTGAGGACCAGAAACTAGAGGCATTTGCCCTGGAGAGGCCTTTGCCCTGGAGAGGCCTTTGCCCTGGAGA
>CABHPH010155969.1:0-17003 GCA_902168325.1 Peromyscus nudipes | reverse complement strand
TTTGCCCTGGAGAGGCCTTTGCCCTGGAGAGGCCTTTGCCCTGGAGAGGTCTCTTGGCGGGAGAGGCTAGCTGGTGGAAAGTGGTAAGACTCTTAGCTCTGACCTCTTGGGCTTTCATCCTTACATTGGCTCTGTGTTTCTTAATTAAAGAACTTTTAAGATTCATGCTACATTGACCCCCATTCTTCATGTGGGTAAAAACTTTCTTTTAAAAACAAAACCTAATTCCCCTCTAAAAATCCCCAGGTATCTTACCAGATCTGCCTATGATGACAGTGAGGTGTGAGGCTGGCTGTCACTCCACCACATAGCTGGGCAGAGGATGTGGGTGGAGTGTGGCCTGGTTGAGGGCACCTGTCGCTGCCTGTGTGTAGCTGGGGGCTAAGAGTGTGGGGCAGTGGCAGTAGCAGTAAAAGCCTGAGCAGGTGTCCAGGCAGCCAACTTGCTGTGGCAGCAGCCGAGGAGAGAATCCAGTGGAAGCCCTCAACCCACAGGGAGGGGGAGTAAGCCACCTGAAAAAACAGACACAGGGGAACGTGCGGAAGAAGCCCGCATGGTAAAAAGTGAGGGCAAAGGGACTGCCTGAATGACAGTCCTGGCTGAGAGTGGGTGGCTAACTCCACTGGCATTTAGGGTCCAGATGTCTGACATTTGTGGCTGAGACCTGACAGCAGCTGGAGGCTATTATCAGGAGGCTGAAATGGGACCAACCCCAGACTCCCATGAAGGACCTGGGGGAAGGGAGGGAAATCCAGCCACCGTGGTGACTCCAGCAGCTACAAAGCCAGTGGCAGCAAGTGGTTACCTCATGACCTCGTGCCCCACATTGGGAACCAGGTGAAGAGTTTATCTAATTAATCTTTATCAATAAAAAGTCAGAAGTCAAATATTGGGGTAATAACGTGATTTATCAGAGAAGCAGTGGAGAAGTGACCAGTGACTTCTCTCTCCTTTCTCGATCCAAAAGGGCCAAGAATCTTTCTAAGACCTTCCCACTACTTCTTGTGTCTCTTTATACGTCCTCAGTTCTCCAAAACCTCTATGGCTAATTTTGGCCAGTTAGTAGCTAGCTCCTTGCTCTTATTCAAAGTGAATTTTATTCGTAGTCTTGGGAGTGTCAGAGTTCGATCAAAATATCCCACAACAGCCTCATATACACACAGGAGGAGGAGGAGGAGGAGGAGGAGGCTAAAAAATAAAAGTAAGCAATGTAGAAAAATATACAATACTGCCATCAATCAAATGAAAGTTGGAATGATTATATTAACGTTGGACACAGCAGATTTCAGAACAGGACTATTTTCAGTGACAGATATACATTATATAATGATGAACATATTAATTCTACAAGAAGGCATCACAACTCTCTATGCATAGAGCATGCATCAAAATGTATGAAGAATTGATATAAAGTGACATAGTGACGTAGACAGGGCCATTGTTACTCCACTGTTTCTTGAGTAACTGTCCTTGAGACTTTTTCCTGGCATAAAGTCGGCAAGGCTATAATTGAACTGAAGTATAATGTAAATCACCTTGATTTATTGGACATTTGTAGAATATTTTATTTCAAAACAACAGAATACACATTCTTTCCTGGTTCCCATGGAATATTTCGCCAATATGTAGCTCTTTCTGGGCCATAAAACATGCTTTACCAAATATAAAAAATACAGGTCGTATAAAATTTTAAAATATTCATTACATGGATATTGTCCAAAGTCATTCTGAATGACACTTTTTAATTAAAATTTTAATTAAAGTACAATTACATCACTCCCCCCTTCCCTTTCCTCTCTACAACCTGTCTAATGTCCCCTCTACCAAACTCCTCCCACATCCCCTTTCACTCCCTCTCAAATTGTTGAGCTCTTTCTCTTTGATTATATTAACTGAAGACTAAAAGCCCACTCAGCAGGAAGGAAATCATGGCATGTACTGGAAACAGCCAACTGTTCCAGGTTAATGAGGTCATAGGTTTTAGAAAAGAACCTACTGTCACCACCTTACTAAAGCCACATAATTCCTAACTGCAACCTAAAACTAAACTTAATATTCACAAGTAAGTGTTCCTTTCATCCCTCACGGAAGATTTTTTTTTCAGAGCAGAGGCCATTTTAGAAAGCCACAAGAGGTCATAATATAGATATCAGACCCTGAATTGACATAAAGAATCCAGAGTATACAAGGAGGAAGTAGCAGAGGAAATCCAACCATTCACTGAGGATCTATTGGTATTTAATTGCTGCTGGGAGATGGAGACTCAATTTTCATGAAGAGTCTAGTCCCTGGTAAGTCTGCAATGCAGCAGGATGTGTCCTACTCCTCAGGCTACCTGGGTAACACAAACTGGAGTGAGGGAAAGAAAAAGTAGAACTCGAAAAGTTTGGTGGGAGGATTTGGGAAAGTAGAGAGGGTGTTTATAAACATGCTCAAAGTACGTTGTGTGAAATTCTCAAAAAATTAATAAAGACATTGTTGAAAAAAAAGTTTATACAAACATTTAGTTTTTGAAGTCTAAAAATATATACCTAACCACATTTATAGTAATTATTTCTGTGATTATGATATAAGTTCTAAAAAATTTTTTATCCATATGTGCTTGCTTCCTCTAACTTATATGTATTAATTATATGATGATCTAAAAGTTATTAATAGGTAAAGCATACCTTAACTCTGTGATGCATTTATTTTAAATGTAGTTAATTAATATATAAGTGGGCATAGATTTATATGTGAATTTTCCTTATATGTAAGTAACATACAATGGTTAAGTTAGAGAAACTGGTATATTCAATTCCTAGGACAGCTATCATTTTCTCGTGTTGGAAACTTGCAGAATTCTATGTATGATCTATTTCAAGCACACAATAGGTGCTTCCACCACTTTTACCCTATTCCTCTATAGAACATTAGTTTATAAGTTCACTTCTGAAAGTACATGGTAAAGTTATCAGAAAGTCGAGGATTTGTGTACAAATTTATTTCATATTGTCATCTACATAGGAAACTGAAACAGTATAACTAATAATATTCTAATATTCTTTTATTTGAAATACAGTGAAATACAAATAGCATTTGGTGGAAATAAAAAGGACATGGAAAAGCAATCAGAATATAACTAAAAATGAAAGCACTTAAGTGTAAACATATCTGTGGATGGAAAAGCCCTACTTTGTTTACTCTGAACTTTAATAAAGACTATTTTATGAAGTACAAGAAGTAATTTGCTTTCTTCTTTATAATTTTTGGTATCCTCTGTAACTACTAGGTATTATGATGAATGTATGAAATAAGTGGGTGTCAGAGGAAATAATAATATAATAAATGAGTCAATATGATCAGACAATTTAATAGGCAATTCACTCTATAAAAACCATGGAAGTTTAAGAAAAGATGAGGAGTAGTATGTTTCAAGGTTAAGGAACAGCTTGTGGCCCATGTTGTTTCAACTGACACCATGCATAGCCCCAGTTCTCTGAGGTTCTAAAAATTTTGTCACCCAGTATCAGGGTGTCTGACAAATGTGGCCAAATCAGATTTTGTTTATCATGCACACTGTTTTCAAGATTGTTAAATTTTAAAAATTTAAATCCTTTTTCAATAATTCTGAAGCTGTTTCAAGGTCACCATTTATGACTATGCATTAGTTGATTAATACTTAATGTCATTGTATTGATTAATATACTCCAAGCTGATGAAATACCCAACATATATATTCTTTCTTTGCAAATAAATATGAATAATGAATCACTGGTAATAAAAACACTATGTAAATTTTCTCCTGTCTGCTCCTTTCATTTGCTAACAGAGAGAGGGGGCAGGATGTCTGCATCCACTGGAATACCACATGGATTAACAGGGGACTTGGTGGCTTCTGTTTTGTACAGACTGAACAAGTCGTCAGATGCAGTAACAAGAAAGAGAAGGTTAAAGTTTGAGAGTGTGGGGTTCTACTTTACATGTGCAATGAGACTTTGAAAATGCAATTAAGGATTTTGAGAGGAAAGAGTATCCTGGATTAACCGTGTAGGTCATAGTTATAATCAGAGCTCTTTAGGAAAGCGCAGTAGAGAGGTTTCACTGTGGAAACAGTGGGCAATCTGATGTCTGAGAAGTGGGCCTTGCTGCATATTTGGGAGGAGAGGAAAGAAGCTTGAGTCCAGGAAGGCATTTCCAACATCTGTAAAAATCAGAGGAACCTATACTTCAGTCCTGGGTTCTCCCTAAATAAAGCACACTATGATGAAAATACTTCAATGATAGCTCAGTAAAACTGATCTTGAACCTCTGGCTTTCTTAAATTTTAAGAAAAAAATGTTGTTTAAAACCATCAAATTTGTCATAATATCTTGAAGTAGGAAGTAATTTATTTAGAGTCTCCAGTTGATAAAAGGTGAACCCCAATACAAATTCCCAGCTCAGTTTGCAACTCTTACTATAACTGCCCACCTCAACCTCTTGCCCTTTTCTGGCCTCTTGGCTCAGCATTGGCTCAGTTGGGCTGGACTATCTCAAACCCAGGACACTAACTTATGATTCTAACAGACAATGATAATGGCAGAGAATTCCTGGCCTATCATCTCCAGAGAGAAAAGACGCATATTAAAGTACACTTGCAAGGTAAATTATCTGAGGTAAATAAGAAACTGGTATCTAAATGGGACAGGTGCTTACATAATAAATGCCATGCAAGAATCCATCTTTAGTGGGAATCAAAGTGCGTATATATGCCCTATCATATTCCACGTGTGCTGCTTTTATTTCTCTGCCTTATTGCCTTTAAGCAGGCTCTCTCACTGAACCAGAAGCTTGTCCTTTGGGCTATACCAGTTGGCCAGCCAACAAGCTCCGAGGATCCTCCTGTCTCTGCCACCAAATGCTGGGATTACAGGCACAAGCAGTCATGCCCAGCTTTCTACGTGGGTGCTGCAGATTCTCACTCAGGTCCTTGTGCTTGCTGAGCAAGTGTTGTGATCCACTGAGCAATCTCCCCCAGCTCAAGAAGAAACAACCTAAGTGTACATTTGCAGTATAATGCAGCTAAATTTTAGTACAAGCTTTGCTCAAGAATCCTTCACAGTTGATTCATTATGATTAAAACCACTTTTTTTTTTTTATCAAATGTATGTAGATCCCAAAGCATAGCCTCTGGTGTTGGGAATACATACAAAGATCTTTTAAGACAACTGATGTGCTGAGGAGCCCCTAAACACTTTAGACAAAGTTACTCTTTTTATTTGAGTTTTTACTGTCGCTATAGGGGAGAATGCCTTAGCCAGATTGAGTGGTGATATTCTTGCATTTCTTAATGGAAATTCTAGAAATTGAGTATAGACTCTTAGCCTCATCATAAGTGCAACCACCTATAACCTTTCATCTATCAAAGAAATCCACATTAGTGTGATGGCTGAGTTGTCCAGCACTAAATCCACTGGGCCAGTTAAAATCCATCCCCATTGTCCTCAAATACTTGTGTCACATTCTATAACAATTGCAACATTAAATTTTAATATTTAACATGGGGAGAGAGGGAGAAAGAGAGGAAAGCATAAAACGAGACAGAGACAAAGAAGAAAGACAGAGAAACAGAAAGAGAGAGAGACAAAAGGAGACAGACAGAAAGACAGAGAAATATACAGAAAGATGAGACAAACATGAGACTTTAGAAAGATAGCAGGCCATTACTTAGCAGAGAGAGAAGTAAGCAGCTATACACTAAAGTTGTACAGTGAGCAGCTCATGTCTATGAATGGGTTAGATAATGTGTTACCTTTTTTTCTTAGTTGTAAAAACTAAAATTTATAGATTGTAAGTATTTGCCATACTAAAAAAATGTGGATAGAAAGTAGTAAAATTATAAGAACCTAAATATAATGTGGTTTCATTATTACATATTTCATTCTTTTTAAAAGTTTTTTGTCATCATTCTCTCATATATTCCATCTTGACCACAGTTTCCTCTCCCTCCTTTTCCCCCAATCTCTCCACCCAGCCATCTCCCCTTTCCCCCAGATCCACCCAAAAAGAATCTTAAGGAAAAGTAGCAAAAACAATACAGAAAATTCCCATTCCTGGATAGCCTTCACTAACTTCCTCTAAAGCTAACAATTATTAAAACTAAGAAGTTATTGTTGGAAAAAAACAGATATCAACAGCTTTTCCATTGATGTGGGGTTTTTATGTTGTTGTTATTTTCATTCTAGATTCAATCTAAGGTACAAACTGCATTTAATTATGTTTCCTGGGTGTATCCAATCTGTTTAGTATAAAAGCCATGCAGCAGGACTGGTGGGATGTCTGAACTGGGACTTAACTCCAAGCCTAAAGAATTGAATTCAGTCTCCACAGAATAGAGATTGTCTTCTGACTGGCTGACTTGTAGCACAGCATGTGTGCATACACACACACACATACCCATGACCTCAACAACTAAATAGTTATAGAAACAAAAGAAGAATGGCACAATGAGTGCCACATTAAAACAAACAATTTAGTGAAGGATATCTGATGAAACTCCTGAAATGCATTCTTTTTCTATAATTGGCTATTTTTGCAACTAAGGATGTAAGATTTAGTAACCATCTCTATGTCAAATGAGGGGGACACACAGAACAGCATAAACACTTGATCATTGCCAACATTTGCTTTCTGTGTAAACTTAGAAAAATTTCTTAACCTCCCGCTATTTCCATTTCTTCATTTATAAAACTGAAGCCAATGGTATGTGGCTCTCTGCATTGTTACAAGAATTGAATGTGATGGTGCAGCCCAGTGCTTAAAATGTTGTTAGCACTTATTTACTGGAGCTTTCGTAATTATTCTTTGAAACCAGTGGGGACATCTAACAATGTCTGGAAATGTCTGGGTTGCTATAACTTTTAGAAGTGCTACTGGCAGCTATTGAATGGCTGTAAATGTCCATTAAGCTAAGGTTCAGAAACTTGCTTCTCAAAGACAAAACCAGTTTTTGTTTTGGTTTTGTTTTTTTTTTTAGTTTTTTTTTTTCCCATTCCTGGCTCTTGAAGTATGAGTAAACCAGAATTTACTGGTAACAAAACATACTTTATAAAGTGCCATCAGCTCACACACTGAGTAACCAGAGGTTTATCTTGCTATTTAAAATGAAGTGGAAATTAGAAATAAAGATAATAAAGATAAAAATCACACAATGCTCTCTCTGGCAACTAATATCTTAAAAGTCATTACTTTGTTATATATATATACTTTTTTCCATCCCTAAATTTATGTATTCCAGACCATAAAGGCTTCCTTCAGTTCCTCAGGCGTATAAAACACCTGCTTTCTTTCTCACCTAGTAACAGAGCTGGGGCAGAGACAGACACACCCTCTTCCATTTCCATCACACTTTCATTTAAGAAACTTACAACGTTATTGAAGCCTTTTCTGAGACTGTATCTTCAGAAACCTGACCTGTTTGGAGCTCAATTCATATTTCCCCTCGTTAAAAAGCCACATCCTTTTCAGCTCTCTGAAAGGAAATGAACAAATGAAGAGATTCCGTAATGAGAACTGAAAAGACCATTTTCACAGACTTAACAAAAGTGAGAGATGAAATATTTTCCATTATTACTTTGACATAAAGGAATATCAGTAGAATGTGACCACAAAGAGGGCTATTTACCATGTTCTCCCCAGGGAATCACACAGCTGTACAAATACATCATCCAGTACTAAGCCTGAGAAACTGAGGTATAAGTAGGATGGTGGGTACCTCAAAATGACCGAGGGTGCAAAGCTGTGTCTACTGAGAAGGGACTCTGGTGGCGATATACCATCTCCAAACAACTCTAGGGGAGTTGAGAGGAAGGGGTTTAGGAAATAAATCCAACCTTATCCCCAATAGCACTAAGCACACGATCAGGTAAGAGGATAACAGTGTGAAGGGTTTTTAGGGAGCCATCTGGGCTCTGCACTCCTTCATCTATTTACTTTAACTCTCTTGGTTCCTTAATAATCATCACATCTGTCTTTTAGTCATGAGGAAACTCAGGCCCAACATGTCAGAATTTACAAATGATGGACCCGGGAAGTGAAATGACAGCTAATAGTCAACACAGTCACTATACATATTAATTAAAATTTTATTCAGTCAAAAGTAATCTACCTTTATTTTATTCATTTAACTTAGTAGTAACAGGAACATTTGGGCTAATCTTGTTTGTGCTTGGAAAATGATTTCTTCATAAGACACTCAGCCATCTATTAATAAGCATGTTTTGTATCCTTACTATGCACAAAGTACTTGGTGGAAACCCTGAAAGATGCAATAATAAACCCAATACAGATTGCAGCAAAAAAAAGAACTACAATAGAATGAAATATTATATAAAATAAAACAGTGTGTCATGCTTCTAAGAAATTGAAGTGAGAGATATATCCTATAGAGATGTGTCCATTGTACTCAGGACTGGGCATGATTCATGTAGGTAGTAAAGAGTGGACAAAGGCATAAAGATCTACATGAACAACCGAATTTATTGGACTGATTCAGCCCCTCTATATGACTGAGCATCACAGGAAGATGAAAATTAGGGCCCTTCATGTAGATTGAAGGAATCACATACATAGACAAATCTATCATCTCCTGGGTATAAATTTTAAAAATTATTTGTCTTTATATAAAATGACAGACCTTTCTTTTAGAAAATCCAATTGATAAAATAAGCTGTATGTAAAAAGAAAGAAGCTGAAATCAACTACAGAAGACCGTTTGTAATTACTAAGTGGGGCAGTGAGTGTCAACTTATCAATTTTACTCAGACCATGTTCATTCATCAAAAACAGCCAGAGTACGTGTGTGAGAGTAATCAGAATGTTTTATACCCATGTGTGACATTGTCAAAGAACAAATTTATTTTTATCTTTTTTAATATATATATAATAGTTATTATTGATATATATGGGTGTTTTTTCTGCATATATATGTGTGTGCACCATATGCATGCAGTGCAGGCAGAGGACAGAAGAGGGCATCAGATCTTCCTGCAGCAAGAGTTACAAAGGATTCTTAGCAGCTATCTGGGTGCTGGGAACCAAACTTAGGTCTTTTGCAAGAGCAACAAGTGCGCTTAACCATTAAGCCCTCTTTTCAGTCCTGAAAAAAAAAAATTTAATCAGTAAACAAACCAAGAGCAAAAAAACAAAGCCTATGAACACTTTCCTTGTTCTGTTGTCACTATTCATTTCAAAGCAACTCTATTCTGTTCGTGTCTTTAAGTAAAACGTCACAAAATATTTTGAAAACTTAAGAGGAGCTGATACAGGCAAAGGGTCTGGTTGTCAAAGTACTGCTGACTAACCCAGTTACCAAGGTTTTTTTGCATCTGGACCATACCAGATTGATGGTCAACTTAGTGCTGTTCTTGGTCGCAGCATGCATGGAAAAAGCAATGCTCTTTACTTTTCTCCAGCGGACTAAAAAAAATGACCAGCCTTTTTACTGAATACAGTCACAAGGTCAAACAGTCAGTGTAGCACATGAAACTTTCACTGTCCTCCATCTTCACATAGCATTTGATGAAACCCAGCAATAATGATGATAATAATAATAAAATATTGTGCACACTTTTGCAGCTAATGCTCTAAGTGCACATCCACTAAGATCATGCCCTTGTAGCATGATTTTAATTCTTCTTCTCATGGCCACTATTTTCTTAATGCCCAAGTCTTAAGAACAAATGGTACAGTTACATATTAGCCAATTGGTAGCTGCTTTATAAATCATATTAAAATAAATTTGTGGCTGAAAGAACATATTAGAATTTGTGGCTGAAATTAAGAGGCCCCAGCAAGGCTCTTGTGTAAATAAAACCATTGCTCCTTTGTATATTAAAATTGTATTTATCAAACCCAAAAGAAGAATGAACACAAATTGCATGAAAAAACAGCTCATTTAGGTCAAAACGATGGCATGTAATAAAAAGATTTATCACGTGATGAAAATGAAAATTAAATTCCCGTTAAAATATTTATGTAGATGTGGCTGAAGCATTCAGCTGAGAGATAAATCAGAGGGGCCTTTGGCATTTCGCAGGCATAACTCCTCTATTCCGCTGTTGCAAATTTAGATCTTACAAGATGCTAATGGCACCACCATTCCCAGGGCAGTCTCTGCAGACTCCTTTTGCTCAGCAGGTGGTAAGAATTTGCATCCATATTTCAAATATACTTCTATCTCATTACTGGCTTCTTATTTCTTTGTGATTTATATCTCTATAAAATTCCAGCTAGTTCAGTGGGAATGGGATTTCAAAAAGGCAAATTCTGCATAATGTGGACATTTATCATTTCCTTCCTTCGTTACTTTTTTTTTCCCTTCACCGTCTCCAGGGAGATAGGAAGAATGACAGGAAGCAGTTTAAAGTGATGGGGAAAGGTGTTCTTTTCTTAAAATAATGTCATCTGAAAGCTTTCAACATTAGGACTAACTGCTCTAAATGACACTTTCAAGCAAGTGGCAATATCATTTGTGTCGTTGCCGACATTCTGCTAAACTGTGATCTTTAAATAATGTGTGTACCTTTAGAAAGTGATTCACCGGGTAACTATTAATTTGTAAAAGTCTTAATCATTTAAAATTCGGAAAGTCCTTTTTGTAATAAGTCTGAACATAACGAATCTGTTTAGTATTCATGCAGATGTCACAAGCAATTCCGGAGCTGTTACACTATAATTCCGTGCTGCTTAATACACATTAGGGGAGTAGGAGTTGTGTCACTGTAGATAAGGCTCTTTCACAGTTTCCATGTCAAATGCACCTCTTCCTGGTTCTTAGAATTTAGTTAAAGTGAAATTACACGCTTGTGATACCTGACAGGTTCAGGGACTTAGAGGCATTTTCCAGGGGCAAGAAAGAGCAAGCTATACTGAAATAAAAGGCATCAAGGAGGTATGTAGGTGAAGGAGTTAAATATTGCTACGATTATACTTAGATGTGTAAATTTCTAATTTGTATGGTAAATTAAAGAATTTAAATGCATGTAATTCCTTCCAGATTTTCTCTTTTTAGTATTCCATTCCAGGAGAGAAAATTTAAAATTTAGTGAAAGTTTACAGTCCATATGTTTGAATACCATGTACCAGAGTGTCTGTCTCACTTTTTAAAATCCATTCATACTCTAAGTAAACTTCTCAGTTACATTAAAAGCTTTTGATATTTGACTCAAAATATAATTGTTACATTTAATGAACTATTTCATGCTGAGAAGATGTTTTATTAGACATAACAAAAATTGAGACCAAGAAGTCTATAAACAGAACGTTTTGGTTCACATAATTAACATATTCACAAAATAAATTTAGTCCAGGACGTCCATATTATCACCCACAACCAAACTCTATTTTTTTTAATCTCCCACTTCTCATAATAGGGGTGGCTTCCTTCATTCACAACCAGCAAACGTAAGATATATTTCTTCAAGAAGTTCATGCAGAAAACCAGGTTGCCCCTGGAAAGATGTGTCAAAGCAGTCATGACTAGGAATCCATGGGAGTCCTGTGGCAACAGAAAACTCATACCAGTGAAATGACCAACACTGTGCAAAAAGTACATTGAGCACTTTTAATTCAGCACGTTCTTTCTTCCTTACAGAAATATTCTGTTCAGAGTCTGAAGGCATTTAGAAGTTGAAAAATATTTTGAAAGTCTCTGTGTTCTGAAGAGCACAGAAGTCTTACAACACAAGTTATTGAGGATGCAGATGCCCTAGTTAGCCCTAATATTCAGTTTGACACAGCCCAGAGTCATCTGAGAGGAAAGCTCTGATTGAGGAATTTCTCAGATTAGACTAGCCTGTAAGCGTACATATTGGGTGCCAGATGCAACACGAATTCTAACAGGTCTTATAATAAAAAATTCCAAGCAGATATTGGGGTAAATGCTGAAAGATTAGAGAGATAAAGGAACAAGCCACTGCCGAGTCTCACCTTGCCAACTCCACGAATCCTCTGACTGAATGTCTCTGAGTCCTCACCTGAAAGGTTTCCAGCCAAAAAGCCTCTAGCCAAAAGGGTTTCCTCAGCCAAAAAGGTTCTTCAGCCAAAACAGCTTTAGTTTCTATCTCCTCACGCCTTATATACCTTTCTCTGCCCAACCATATGAATTCCTTTTTAGTGCTGGGATTAAAGGCTGTGTGCTTCCCAAGCAAAGGCATGAGATCTCAACTGCTGGGATTAAAGGTGTGTGTGAGCAGTGTCTGGCTCTGTTTCTCTCCTACACTGAGTCTGTCTTATGTAGTCTAGGGTGGCACTGAACTCACAGAGATCCAGACAGATCTCTGCCTCCCGAGTGTTAGGATTAAAGGTGTGTGCCACCACTGCCTGGCCTCTATATTTAATCTAGTAGTTTGTTCTGTTCCCTGATCTTCAGGCAAATTTTATTAGGGTACACAATATATTACCACAGGGTATTGTTTTAATTGTTTATTGCTGTAAGAGAAGGAGGATTCAGTCCACTGTGGGTGGTGCCATTCCCTAGGTGGTCCTGGGCTGTGTAATAAGGCTAGCTTATTATGACCCTGAAGATAAACTAGCAAACGTCATTTCTCCATGGTTTCTACTTGAAGTTCATGCCTGATATCTTCCATAAATTCTCTCAGAGTACAATAACCTGCAAGATAAAATGAAACCTTTCCTACCTTAAGCTGATTTTGGTCACAGTATTTGTCACAGCAATAGAAAAGAAACTCAAACACGTGATAAATATTATTTATCCAGATTCTATTATTTAGCCATCTTGTTGATCATAATCTGATCATCTTTTCTTCTGTAAGAAAATTTATCTTTGTTTATGACAAAGAATATATGGAACTCACCCTTTATCTACATGGAACTAGCTATCCAGGCTTACAAATGAATAGGGTTTCCACACTTTCTTTTTTTAATTTTTTTGATTTTTTGTTTTTGTTCTTCGAAATGAGAGGAATTTTTATCTAAATCAAAGCAGTAAGCTTTAAGACTTCTCTTCTTAGATACTGAGTATAATGGTTAGGAGGGCTATCAGGGCTTTTTACAAGTAAAGTCTCTATGGGGACAGAAATTCTTGTCATTTTTTTCTCTCTTTTTTTATCTAGTACTTTGGAGAATGTCTGCAGTAAAATGGGTGCTGTGGTTTGGTTAAGTGTTCCTCAAAGGGCCATGTGTTCAGGAATTTGTCCTCAGCTTGCAGCACTGGGTGGAGGCAGGAGACTTTTCCGAGGTGGGACTTTCGTGTGAGATCTCCTGGCCCTGCAGAACATCTCTTATCAGGGCATTTGAGGAGGACCCTGCCTTCCTCTTCTTCTCTTTTGTTTCCTGACTACTCCAGCCACCATCATCAGGATATGTGCTCCATGATCGGCAACAACACAGTAGTGGAGCCAGATAGACATGAGGAATGTTCTTTCAAACATTCTTACTTAAGTGCCTGTAACAAACCAGATTTAAAAAAAAAATGTATGAACTAAATTTGATCACATAAACCAAGTTTATAATTAAGGTGTGTGGATGTTGTTTTTCTTCAAGTAATAATCCTGTGTTAAAAAAAAGAATTTTCAGCATGTCTGGTGCTTAAAGGTGTCATGAATAATAATCATTTTTCACTAACAGAGATAGATAAGCTTACACAGGTATATAACACAATTAAATCCAAGTTACAGAGTCCTTCCTGTTATAGAGCTCCATGCCAGAATACTTTTGAATAGTCAAAAGCAAACATCCATGCTAATATCAACTCAATATACAACAGAGTTGTTCCACTCCCTAAGATTCCCCCCCCCGCCCCGCCCACCCCCCATTTCCATCTCCTCCAGGGCAAAGACTCCCCCGAGGATTGAGATCAACCTGGTGGACTCAGCCCAGGCAGGTCTAGTCCCCTCCTCCCAGGCTGAGCCAAGGGTCTCTACTAAGCCCCAGGTTTCAAACAGCCAATTCATGCACTGAGCACAGGACCCGGTCCAACTGCCTGGATGCCTCCTAAACAGATCAAGCCAAACAACTGTCTCACCCATTCAGAGGGCCTGATCCAGTTGGGGGCCCCTCAGCCATTGGTTCACAGTTCATGTGTTTCCATTCATTTGGCCACTTGTCCCTGTATTCCATCCCTCCCTGGTCCCAACAACTCTTGCTCACATAAACCCTCCACCTTCTCGCCAATTGGACTCCCGGAGCTCCACCCAGGGCCTGACCGTGGATATCTGCATCTAGTTCCCTCAGTCACTGGATGGGGTTTCTAGCACAACAATTAGGGTGTTTGGTCATCCTATCACCAGGGTAGGTCAGATTAGACTATTTCTCGACTATTGCCAGCAGTCTATTGTGGGGGCATCTTTGTGGATTTCTGTGGGCCTCTCCAGCACTTTGTTTCTTCCTATTCTCATGTGGTCTTCATTTACCATGAACATTCCTTGTGTTCCCTCTCTGTTCTTGATCCAGATGGGATCTCCCGCTCCCCCAAGTTCTCTTTCCCTCGCCCCTCGCCCCTCATTACCCCCACTCACGTCCAGACTGTTCATGTAGATCTCATCCATTTCTCTGTCATTGGGCGATCCCTGTGTCTTTCTTGGGGTCCTGTTTTCCAGGTAGCCTCCCTGGTGTTGTGAGTAGCCATCCAGTCATCTTTGTTACACAACTAGTATTCTCCTATGAGTGGGTACATACCATGTTTAGAAAGAAACGCGTGGGGGGGGGTTCTCTACCAACAGGAAGAGTCAATGAAGGGGTTAGCAGGTAAAGTTTCAGGAAGTAGAAACCTGTTCACAGCTATGTAAGGAGAGTCCACCGAGAGAGAAATGATTCTGTATGTATTTTCTGCTTATGCCTCAGCATGGTTGATTTTTCCCCATCACACCTTCATTCAGGTGTGAGAATCTGCAGCCCCAATACAGACATTTCAACAGCTTTTAGCATCTCACCTCTTGAGGTGTTTTTGTATTACATTTTATCCAATTTCTCCCCCCAAAAAATGTTTAGGGGCTATGTATCTAGCAAGCAGGCTGTGGAGTTATGGAAGAGAGGTCTGATATTTAACAGTTTTACAAGAACTGAATTGTGGAAGTATTGAAAGAAGCTCCCATTACGTCCTTAGCTTAGTTGCCTCAGAAATGTTGGATTTTCATTCCATAATCTAATTATTACTTTGTGCCAAAAAATTACTATTTGCCTCTTGTTAGGACAAAGAGAATTATGCAACTGAAGCTTGCTCACAAGTGAGACATTTCCCACTGCTCTGTTTTTCAGGAATCATCAAATTTTGATATTTTTAAATAAATATATCAAGCTACAAACATGCCAAGTGATCTGTTAATTAAGGGATTACTATACCCCTAACACTCCCATAGTTTGTCCATGAGATTTGTAAGAAGCTGGTATTCATTTTCTCATTTCTGTCTGCAAATGAGTTCATATGGATGGTCTTGGGTTACAGAGCAAGGCAGTGGTGAACCCCAAGTCTATTAATTCCAGACACGGTGCATTGAGGTTTACTCCAAGGCTATGCTCACTCAGTGACCACTGAAGGGACAAAGTCAGATACTTGCTGCAGAGATTTCTCAGGGTGAGACCCACTGACCTGTATCAGATTGATTGAGCCCTCTGCATTGCCAAGCTTGATAAGGACAGCTCACTAGCAAATTAAACCTCGGCTTGTGGTTTCTCCTTCGGCTCTGAGCAAAGTTGTGAACTACATCAGAAAAACATGCCATGTTCAAAGACAATAAAATTGAACACTGCAAGTATTTTATCATTCACATTTTGTTTAATTTATATAACCAAGAAGTGGGCTTAGCTATGATGTGCTTAATGATTTATTAAAATGCCTGCAACCCACAATCACATAACCCTGGCGGCTTGATAGACAATTATCAAAATTGAGCCATTCAGATTCTTGGAAACAAGCTAGATGTTATATTATTAGTTGCTGAGTAATGATGAAACACAAGTGTATTTTAAACAGCCATACCCATATGGAAGGATATGAAAAAAAGAATGGACATTCACTCTAATTTACCTGTGATTATACCCCTCAGAAGCAAACGCTTTAATCAAGGCAGTGTACATAATTTCAGATATTCCATGTACTCATGACACAAATATGAGATGGTTTCATACTCACCTCCCAATTCCTTGCATACATTCTTGATTTTGCCCTTCATGGAGTGCAGTCCTTGTGCTCAAAGAGTTTTTGAAGCCATTCACTTTTCTTTTCACATCCGCACCAGTCCTTGAGCAAATCTTGTAGATACTATTTGAAATATATATCCAGAAACGTCTCCATACCTCCACACTTGTATGTTTTCTGAGTCATCACAGTAACCTCTCAAATTCTATTCAGTTGATTGCCTTTTCCTACTTTGGTCAGTTCCCAATGTAGTAACCCAAGAAATCATGGTATAAAAGAAGACATCACTCCTTTCACTCAGATTGTCACGTCTCACTAAAAAGCACAATCAAGGAGTCAAGGCCACTGTATGATGTCTCCCCTGAACACAAGTGGTGGTTGGAATAGGAACAGCCCCCATAGGTTCATATATTTGGATGTTTGGTCATTAGGGAGTGGTTCTACTTGAGAGAGATTAGAAAGTGTGGCCTTGTTGGAGGAGGTGTGTCACTGGGGGGTTGGCTTTGAGGTTTCAAAAGCTCAAGCCAGGCCCAGGGTCTCTCTCTTCCTACTGTCTGTAGATCCAGATGTAGATCTCTCAGATCCTTCTCCAGAACCATGTCTGCCTGCATGTTGCCATGCTTCTTGCCATGATGATAATGGAATAAACCTTTGAACTGTAAGCCAGCCCCAATTAAATGTTTTCCTTTATAAGAGTTGCCATGATCATGGTGTCTCTTCATAGCAATAGAAACCCCAACTAAGACATCACACAACCTTCCATCACTACTTCATCTTCATCTCTTGCTCTTTATTTATCTACTCCACTCCAGTCTCAAAAGCCTCATATCTTTTCCTGGAACACAACAGACAAGTACCCATCTCAGCCCCTACACTTGCTGCCTTG
>CABHPH010155968.1:28909-66860 GCA_902168325.1 Peromyscus nudipes | reverse complement strand
TGGTGGTGGTGGTGGTGGTAGTGTGTGTGTGTGTGTGTGTGTGTATGTGTGTGTGTGTGTTTCCCATGATTGGATTTTGTTGGTGTGAGATTATCTATTGCCTGTATCTTACTGGGAGCAGTTAGGTAGTTAACTTCCTTTGGTTGGATTTTTCCTTCTAGTACCTTCTATAGGGCTGGATTTGTAGATAGATAGTTTAAATTTGACTTTGTCATGAAATATCTTGTATTGTCCATCTAGGGTGATTGAAAGTTTTGCTGGTTATAGTAGTCTGGGTTGGCATATGTGGTCTCTTAGGAGTCTGCAAGACATCAGTCCAGGCCCTTCTGGATTTTAGGTCTCTGTTGAGAAGTCATGTGTGATTCTAATAGTTCTGCCTTTATATGTTACTTGGCCTTTTTCTCTTGCGGCTTTTAATATTCTTTCTTTGTTCCGTATGTTTATTGTTTTGATTATTATGTGGTGACGGGATTTTCTTTTCTGACCCAATCTGTTTGGTATCCTGTTAGTTTCTTGTACCTTTATTGGCATGTCCTTCTTTAGGTTGGGAAATTTTCTTCTATGATTTTGGGTTTGGGGACTGGGTTTCTTCTCCTTCTTCTATTCCTATTATTCTTAGTTTGGTCTTTTCATAGTGTCCCAGATTTCCTAGATGTTTTATGTTAAGAATTTTTTAGATTTAACATTTTCTTCAACTGATGAATCTATTTCCTCTATTGTTTCTTTAATGCTTGAGATTCTCTCTTCCATCACTTATGTTCTATTGGTGATGCTTGCATATATAGTTCCTGTTTGCTTACCCAGATTTTCCATTTCCAGGATTCCCTCTGCTTATGTTTTCTTTATTGCTTCTATTTCAATTTTCAAGTCTTGAACTGTTTCCTTCACCTATTTGGTTTTTTCTTGGCTATTTTTTTGTTTGTTTTTGTTTTGTTTTTCAAGACAAGATTTCTCTGTTTAGTCCTTGCTGTCCTGGAACTCACTTTGTAGACCAGGCTGGCCTCAAACTCAGAGATTTGCCTGCCTCTGCCTCCTGAGTGCTGGTATTAAAGGCATGTGCCACCACCATCTAGCCTTTTCTTGGCTTTCTTAAGAATTTATTGATTTTATCCAATTTTTTGTTTGGCTTTTCCTCAATTTCTTTAAGGGTTTTTTTTCAATTCCTCTTTTATGACCTCTATTATCTTCACGAAGTTGTTTTTAAGGTCAGTGTGTGTGTGTGTGTGTGTGTGTGTGTGTGTGTGTGTGTGTGTGTGACTGCTTCAGCTGCATTGGATTGTTCAGATCTTTCTGTCATTGGATAGCTGGGTTCTGGTGGTGCCATGTTGCACTTTCTGTTATTGATTGTGTTCTTACACTGGCATTTACACATCTGGATTCGGGATGATTATAGATCTAGGTGTTGATTCCTGTGTTTTTCTTTGTTGGATGGGTGTTTTGTTTCTTGGTTTCTTTTTCCCCTCTGGTCTTCTAGCCTAAATGGTCAAGGGTTCTGGTTACTAGTGAGCCTTCAGATAAAGTAAGGTATCTTTGCTGTGGTTTGGGGGACCTGGGGTCCCTAGATCTGGCCTGGTAAACCTAAAGTCTTCTTCTAAAGTTGTAGACCAGGATATGAAGCCCAAGGCAGTGGATGCAGTCTAGGCTATTTTAGTTATTCTTAATTCAAAACATCAAACATCAAACAGTAAGCTTATTACCCATTTCAAATTAAATGAAGTATTGTATACTTCAGTCCTGATAGAGTCTTTGAGGTATTCTCAAACTTTCTTCTGAAACTTCAAAAGTAGAGCCTCTATCATCTATGCTGCTCTTAGTATTAACTTTAATTTCCCACAATAGTTAATTAAGCTCTAAACACTCAATGACTCTTCTAACACATAGTTACAAAGTCCTTCTACAATCTTCCCCAAAATACATGGTCATGTCTGTCACATCCTGGTACAAGTTTCTACTTTGGGATTTTTATTATTGTGGTAAAATGCAATAACCAAACCCAACTTGGTGGAGAAAGTGTTTATTTCCCTTATACTTTCAGGCAACAGTGACTCCTGTAGCTGAGGGAAATCAGGACATGAACCTAGAGGCAGAACCCAAAGCAGAGGAACATTGCTTACTGGTTTGCTCCTCATGGTTTACTTAGCTTTGTTTCTTATAGAACCCAGAACCATCAGCCCAGGGATGGCACTGCCCACAGTGAGCTGGGCCCCCTCACAACAGTCATCAAAAAAAGTGCATCACAGGTTTGCCTCTTAGGCCAATCTGGTGAAGGTTTGTCTTCAATCAAGGTTATTCTTTCAAAATGACTGGAGCTTGTGTCAAGTGGACATAAAAACTAGGCAGCATGCCTATCTTTCCATAGGAATGAAACCATTCCATCACTCTTGGCTCCAAACTCAGGCTGTAAGAAGCTGGAAACTGTTCTTAGGTATTACAGGCTGGTGGAATGCATCACACAGGAAAACGACATCACAGATGTGAGTATCACACACCATTTGTTTAAGGGTTTGTAACAGAATTCCACTCAATATGATTTTGGATTCATGTAGCAAAACAAATCTAATTTTGACCATGCCTTATTTGGTATGGAGTTCTACAGGACAATGGCAATGGGTGCTCTGCCAATCTGAGGAACCCTTGAGAAGCCTGACACAGGGAATGCTCTAGATCAGCTGAGGAGACTGACCACACTAAAAACACATTTTGTTTTCAAGACATTTATTCTTCACATCTAACCAAGGAGAATCTCACCTACTTGGTGCTCAACACTCCACCCATGAGATGCAAATGGAATTATTTGTGTACTCCCTTCTCTTTTGTCTCATTATCTTAAGAGATTCTCTCAAGAGGAAAACACTGAATAAGTTGAGTCAGCTTCCCTTCCATAGAAATATGGACAGACATCTTTGGCCATCATGGCTGGTGAACACTTCTGACACTTAGAACCTTATATACCAAATGTCCTCTAGTATGGATAGCCCTCTGCATAAACACAAAGAACTGGGCCATGTGTCACTAGGTCCAGTGATAGAGTGGTGGGCTGTGGGAGTTTACTCCTTCTTTCTTTACCCATCCTGTCTTCTCAACACCATTCCACATACCACCACCATAAGTTCATTCTAGCTGGTACTTTGTAGAAAAAAATAGAGCAAATGGGTTAACACAGATCATCCTAAAAGAGAGCCTGCAGTCCTGAGTCCTGACTCCTCCTCATCCAGGTTTCCCTAGTTTCTTGGCTCACTGGGAATGCTGTTTTCTGCTGTGGATGTCCTTCTGTATGCTGTGACTATGTGTTGCTTTGATTGGTTGATAAATTAAGCTGTTTGGCCAATGGTGAGGCAGAATAAGGTTAGGCAGGACATTCCAAATAGAAAGAGAGGAAGGAGAAAGGCAGAACTGAGGAGACACTGCTAGTCACCAGAAGAAGCAAGATGTAAAGTATCAGTAAGTCACAAGCCACGAGGCAAAGTATAGATTTATAGAAATGGGTTAATTTAAGATATAAGAGCTAGG
Organism: Peromyscus nudipes; assembly: GCA_902168325.1. Classification (NCBI taxonomy): domain Eukaryota; kingdom Metazoa; phylum Chordata; class Mammalia; order Rodentia; family Cricetidae; genus Peromyscus; species Peromyscus nudipes. The sequence goes on along the minus strand of CABHPH010155968.1, from coordinate 63,350 downwards.
TATCGAGAAGCCTGAGCCATTAGGCCTTATAGTTTGAAAATAATATAAACTTCTGTGTGTTTATTTGGGTCTGAGCAGCTGCAGGACCAGGCAGGACATAGAAAAAAAAATCCAGCTACATTTGGTGTACCAACACAAGGCTCTCAAATTTCCATAAGGCCTAAAAGAGTTTAAAAGGGGCTTCTAAACACATAATAATGGAACCAAAAGCAGCTTTCTACCTTGTGTCTCATGTGGGCCAAGACATAGAGACACCAAGGTACAGAAGGGACATGGTGTGCAGAATTAAGCTACAATATGGCAGGTTCATGTCATGTGGACTAGAACACAGCATGGAAGATCCCACATTGTCCAGTATGCTGTCTGGTGGATTTAGCTTTTGCTAATACAAAAACAAAAAAAAGAAGAGTTTTCTGGGCTACAAGCTTCGGGATGGATGGCACAGCCCTATCTGAATGGAATGGCAGAAGTCATAAAAGCCAGCACAGCTGCTTGACAAAGATCATGCAAAGCTGAACCACATGATGGCTGCCAGGCCACCTTTGGTTTTCATCTCTACCTGTTTCATACTTGGGGCACTTTTAATATTTGTACAATTTGGGGATGTTATATTGATGGAAATTTCCTTATGAATCATTTATGCCTTCTCCCAGGAATGCTGCTTCTAAGCTTACCCAGGAAAGTCCTGAACATACTATTCCCCACCCACACTTTGAGGGAGATATCCTTATCTATTTGAAGGTCTTCCTTATGCCTTGGAGGTTGTGACACTTAAAGAAGCCAGAAGTCTTTTCATGAGGCTATGAGACATTCTTGAAACATGTGTCCCTTTATTTACACAGGAACAAGATATTCAAAACAAAGCAAAATTAAAAAGGTCAACAAGATCCAGTGGGCTAGAGGAGTTGGCCACAGTTCAGATGACAAGGCTCTTCCCACTGTCACTCAGACAATTATGTGGCACACAACTCTGCCCTACATAGAGACATATTGATGAGCAAAGTATGGAGTGGAAAGATGGTGAAAGTATGAGGTGTTAGGACCTCCCTCTCTTAAAAGTTAGCTCATGTAGAGCCACTATAATGTCATTATGCCCAAGGAACAACAGAATGCCAGGATTAGACATATAGACAAATTCTATAAGGATATAAATGTGAACATTGATTGTATTATGTCAGAATTTGAATAATAACTGCAGCAGCTTTAGCCTAAGGATTTTTCCTGGGCACTCTGACCACTAAGAGTTAATAATACACTGCTTGGGACATGGCAAAATGCCCAGGGTGATTGAAGATTTTGTTTTGGTCTAGTGTCCTTAAAGCAACCAGAGCAACCAGCCTGAGCACAGGCTGTCATATGCCTCTAGATTCTCAAAAGTTGGGTTATGGGATATATGATTAAGAATGATAACTCTGTTTATTAATGATGTCAAAACTTGAGGGGAAATAATTGGAAATGATAACTCTGTTCTGTCATAGTTTATTGATGATGACTAAAAGATGAGCAAAAGAAAGTGAAACACATGTCCAAAACCAAAAATGATATGATCTATGTTTTGGAACATCATGAATGTATCCCTGCTAACTAAATTCTGTATAAATAAAGAAACACTCTGGCTGCTAGTAAGTCAGGGTGTGAGATTCTCCCAACCACCATGGCCTAGCTCACTTCCTTCTCCTGCCGACTCCTTGCACCCTCTGCAGGAACCATCCACTATTGGTGAAATTATTAAGGCCACTCCATGTAGTTAAAAGGGAGGTTTAATTTGTGGGGTAACTTACAAGTGAAGGGATAGGCTACAAGGTCTGGGAAAGGTGTGGTGGAGTCCGGCAGTGTTTTCTGGAGAACTCTGCTCGGTCTACCTCCAGCGTCCAGGGTCCAGCAACCAAGAGAGCCGGCACATCTGGATCTCAGGTCTTCAGCGTCCTCTCTCAGCCCTGCCTTGTAGGCGTGACCGTTACCAAAGCCTCAATGGGGGTTGGAACTTCCAGATCAAAGCTGGAATGGCTACCCACTACAATCCACCGCTAGAGATGGCTCCCAGCAGATGGAGGCATGGGCCTACTGTCTCTCAGAGTCATCAGAGAGCATGGTGTCCAGGGCTGGTTGTAAACGTATTGCTGCCATTTTGGGAAGCTGAGGTGGGTAGAGTCAGCAGCCAAGGCTGCTGCTTTTTTTACTAGTCACACAGTTTAACAACTTAAAATCTCTCCTGGTCAAAGAAAGATTATAGATTCACAATAAGCCAGATTCAGATGAAATGAAACTCTAAATTGTTCACAATGTATGTAAAAATGTATGGAGGCTTGGAAGAGATAAGAAAATGAATATAGACAGTTATATAAAGAAATAGTTTAAAAACAAAGTCTTTAAAGAGATAGTAAAGGTAATATAAAAAATAAGCCACATAAAGATGGATAACACTCAGAGAGTCTGGATTATATTGTCTTTGGGATTTTTAACTACAGAAAGATATTTGATTTTAAAGGCTACTGAGTTAAATCAATACATATATATATTAAAGTTATCTTGACTTCAAAATTTATGTCTAAGGATATGTTACTTTGGAAAAGAGGTTCTACTTTTGTTTCCACAGAAGATGAGAACCTGTGGATTGCTTCCAGGCTAATATGGTTTGATCAAGGAAGACCTTTTAAGAGGCCCAGATGATCTAACATCCAAAAACAGCTTCAAGGCAACTTGCTCAGAGAATACAGCATCACAGACCAATCCAGTCAGGACTTGACCTTAATTTTCTCAGGATCCCCATTAGATTGCCAATGCCCTCATCTAGCAGGAAGTAGTATGAAAATCTACACCCAAATTCCAAAAATATTTTTTATGAGTGTTAATTTTTTTATTTAAAGCAGGTTGATTATAAATTCAATCTCTTTCTAAAGAAGAAAAGGGGATAGTATGGACATGATAGGATGAAAGGGTAGATTAATGAACCTACCTTTAAAGAGCAACAACTTGTTTGAAATGTTCTACATTGCTCCAGATTTTAGTTTATTGATACAAATTTAAAGTTAATTTTGTTATACTGTATGTATATTTTTACTCTTGTTTAAGGTATTATGTTTATACAACTCATTTAAAATTGTAATGTATCATTAAGAAATACAGATTAATAGTTAATCATCTATGATAATCAAACTCATAGTCATGTTAGTTAAGTTTTCTAGATATACATAGATATATTTCAATTAGGTAGGTAATCTTCAAACACTTCAAAGACCTACAGAATTTAAATGTTTTAAATTTAAAATGTTTTAAAAACTTAGACTTTTCTGAACAGAGAGACGTGTACTCCTGGCAGCACCAATTACTTCAAGGGGGATGATGGGCATTGAAGAAACTCATTATGCAGTTTGCTTTCTTTGTGGCAAAAGTTAGTCACTGGGCATAAAAGTGCCCTTGTATAGACTGATGGAAAGTACGTTGCATAAATTGGACATGCAGGACCCATAGGAAGGTGACCACTGAACTTTGCAAGTTGAGATGGTCCTTCAGGTTCCTGCTTCACAGAGGAGACTGCCAGACATTCTACAGGACACAGGAAGAAGTGACTGAGAGACTCTAAGCCTATAGACTGAAGATGGATGCCCCAACATTACAGAGGAACTTTAGATGACTGTCCAGGCAGGCAGCTGTCTCTGTCATTTCCAGAATTTGGAAAGTTGCTTACAATGCATTTTCTGTTTACTTAGGTAATATTACATCCTTCTGTGGTCTTTGACATAGTTGAAGACCAGATAGTTATAATTTTCCTTGGTTATGATAAAAGATAAATTAGATTTGAAACTTTAGACTCACAAATATAGAATAGATGATAAAATATTTTCTTTAATTTTGCGAAATACAAATAGACTAGATATTGTAACTATAATTCTTGCTTGATAACTGTTGTGTTATATGTAATTTTCCTAGGTTAAAGTTAAAACCTTCGGGAGGCAGAGGCAGGCGGATCTCTGTGAGTTCGAGGCCAGCCTGGGCTACCAAGTGAGTTCCAGGAAAGGCGCAAAGCTACACAGAGAAACCCTGTCTCGAAAAACCAAAAAAAAAAAAAAAAAAAAAAAAACCTTCTTATTGATTAGACGGAAAAGGGGAAGTGCTATGGATGTCTTTCTGTATGCTGTGACTATGTGTGCTCTGATTCCTTGATAAATAAAGCTGTTTGGCCAATGGTGAGGCAGAATAAGGTTAGGCAGGACATTCCAGCTATGAAGAGAGAAGGAGAAAGGCAGAGCTGAGGAGACACTGCTAGCCACCAGAAGAAGAAGCACGATGTAAAGTATTGGTAAGCCATAAGCCACATGGCAAAGTATAGATTTATAGAAATGGGTTAATTTAAGATATAAGAGTTAGCTAGCAAGAAGCCTGAGCCATTAGGCCATATAGTTTGAAAATAATATAAGCCACTGTGTGTTTACTTGGGTCTGAGTGGCTGCAGGACTGGGCGGGACACAGAAAAAAATCCAGCTACAGTTTTCCACTCAACCTGGTGAACACTCTCTATTGGCAGCTATTTAGAAAGCCACTGCTCAAAAATTTCAACCTTTGGAGTTGATTTTTGCTGCCAAAAACCAGCAGTTGTTGAAGTCTGATACATATTGCTGGACATCCACAAAGGTTCTTCCATTTTACACAATATGGAAAGCATTTGTTCTGCCAAAGTCATGCCTATCCGCAGCATGGGAGTTGACAGGATTCCATTTGTTTCTCATGGGTGGAGTGTTAGCCTCTATAAATTACATTTTTAAATAATGGCTTTATCCTGAGAAATCTGGCATTTCTCCAGATCTTTCTCTGCAGACCCATGTGAGCTATAGGAGGTGAAGACTTTGATCTGAACAAGTAGGTGATATGCTCCTCGGTCAGATGTGAAGAATAAATACCTAGGAAACAAATGTAGATAAAGGAATATCAGACAGGTTCCACACCAGCCTTGTAGCATTTGAGATGCCTAGTCGACAACAAATTTGTAGTGTCAAGATGACAGTTGGGTATATGAGGTTTAGATTCCAGAGCATAGGGTGTGTATTAGGAGACAAAATTAGTTCTAAGTCTAGCAATTTGTTCAGACAAACTAGAGCAAACATACATATAAGCCAACAGGCATCTTAGGATGGGGTAACTTAACACTCAGAACTTCTGAATATGAAACCATTAGGTTCCGAGTATAGTAAATATTGGGAATAGGCAGACAATCTAGGTATGTGATTAAAGCACATAACTGGAATGTTAATTTTACTAACATCATTTTGTTTCAAAACACAAAAGAAATTGTGTGTGTGTGTGTGTGTGTTCAAGTGATAAGATTATTATAATTTTTGTTTTCCCCTTTCTTTTTGGTTTAAGTTCTCTCCAGCAGGCATAACAATTTTGTAATGAGAAAAACACAAGTACTGGTAATGGTGACACCTTCTACACTGTACAGAATACATTTAATCCAGTGTTTGTACATCATAAACCCATGTACATTCCATTATATTAGGATGTGAACTTACTGTGGAAAAAATTTCTTTTGTATTAATCAAAGAATTATGCCTACAAACTAATTTTATTTTTAAAAAAATATATAGAAAATGGTGCTGAGGTACAAGTGGTAAGATCAAGATGTGGCCATGGTACTTTGAACGTTGAACACAATAGAAGCATACTTATTGAATAAGCCAAATTCACAGCTGAATGTCACCAGACACAAGTCCACTAGTTATCTTGAGAAGCACTTTATAAACATGTGCCTTATGTTTTTGTATAATTTTCAAGTCTCAAATGCAGAGGGTTAACAAAAATGCAATCGGGGAACTAATTCTTGGCCACAATTCACATTCCAAAAGAAAGAATAACAACAACAAAATACCCAGGCAAAACCGTCAAACCACATCCTGGTAAAAACCTTTAATGTGCTACTAGGACATCATCTGGTCCCCATCATTACCAGCTGCGACTTGCACACCCGGGAAAGGCCAGGCTTAGCAATAGGAACTAAAATCAAAGGCCCATGACAAGTCTTTGAAGTTGAGTGTGTCTAGCAGCATTTTTAATGAAGGTGGTGACTGGAGAATTAAAAGGACAGGCAGAGCTAGTCCAAGACCAAGTTACCAGGTTAGTTATTTCAAGTCAAACAAGTTGACTACTTTTAGGTGGATCACAATAATCTCTCAGTTTCTTATTCCGTCCATGTTCATCAAAGGCCACCTTTGAGCAAACTCCATGGGGTGCAAGGGAACAGGAAGACAAAAGCAGAAATACTTCATATAAAATGAGAAAAAATTACTCACTGTTCTGACAAGGCTATCAGGAGACTTTGTCCTAATAACCAGATTCCCACAGCTGCAGTACGCGGCTCCTGGGGCACATTCCACAGAACAATTCCTCAGGATCTAAGTCATGACCAAACAAGTTCATCAAGATAAACTCCTTACAGCAGAACTTCATCATGCTGTGAATGCCCCAGGGGGGTGTAGCAAGTACAGCCTTCCCCTAAATTCTCTGTTCATGCAATTCTTCTACCAAAAAACATCTCAGAGGTATTGTGTTCTAAAAATCCACACTTGTGACATTTTTCCAGGAGGGATTGTGACCGTGCAGCACTAAACAGGAAAGAGCATTGTGAAAATTAGGGCAGACTTAGGCAACAGAGAGCTGAATGACTTGAAGGTGACAAAAAAAAAAAAAAAAGACCAGTTAGGCTGATAGACCTCACAATGGCTGGAAAGGTGACCTTCACAAACAAGGACAATCTGTGGTTAGGAAAAAAGCATTCATTCCACACTACACTTGGATAAGAAGCTGTCTCTAGGGACAGTGAAAAAACTCAGGCAAATAAGTGACTACAGAAGTCAGTCATTACTTTGAATTATAATTAATATTCTGTCAATGGGAAGAGAAAGGGTAATTCATGAAGAACGCACTAAGGGTATAGATAGCAAACCACAGAAGAGAATTTCAACATTGGTTGTTTTAAATTATTGTTTTGGATAATTCAAGAGGTGCCACAAATTTTTAATGATCTGAATATTTTAAAGCTAGAATATTTCTAATTTATCTTTATTAATTTGCTTCTATAAGTTGTACTTGTCCCCTGTAAGGCTGTGTCCCCTATAAGATAAATTAACAGTACTATTTAGTGCCTTTGTTTCTTCTGGAATCTAAAATTATCACCCACAAGGCAGAAACCCTGCCAATTATAATCCAATTCTCACAAGACATCGTCAAAATGCTGATTCATCCTGACTAAACAAGCTGCATATTAATTACTCATCCCAATGTCAGTGTGTTCATTATATCTGACTCTTGCCAAGGGAAAGAGAGGGAGGAGGGGATGTCCATGTTTCTCAAGTTAGTTTGTGGTTATGGTGTTTATCACGGCAACAGAAAGAAAACCAAGACACCTATGTTTGTCCATAAGATGACTTTGGTCCAAATTGAGTAAGGGCCTCCCAGACCCAGTTCTCAGGGCATCCTGAAAGAAGAGGAGTGACAGATGATGGCAATGGCCTTACTTAGTTGTTAGTTTTTAGTGCATTACAATGTACTGTATATTGTGGGCCCCAATTAAATCACTCCTATTACCTGTTTTTAACTAACACACCTCCGAGAATAATCTAAAATATCCTTCCTAAGAGGAATGAGAATGTGAATAACATATACTCATTATGTTCATGTCAGTGGCTGGGGCATGAGCTCTTCACTATCTACAAAAACACAGAAGAACACAGATGGTACAGCTGGCTTTGACTCCCAGTCAACAAAGTGAATCGAGTACTGAGGAAATCACTTCTTGTACCCAATGAGAATAAACGCTGTGAGATTCTTTTCCAGAAAGTTACTGAGAGCTCAGTTGCAGTATTTAGCAGGGATCTCTACTCCTTGACCAAAGAAAGACAGTGTAGGGGGAATGAGGAGACTGGCAACCATCTGCTGTATCAGATGAATTGACTCAGGGGCCTGTGGGTGGTCACAATATCACCCTGTAACCTGCAAACATTTTCTTAGTTGCCATGGTCCTGAAGCTTTGCCTGTCTAAATGTTTAACAATACTGAGCAGCATCACTTAAAAAAACTCTTTGGTCTATTTCAGGACACTTCAAGGTATAATATCATGATGTGATTTGAAATCAGAACAACCTAGATATGTGTTCTAGTTCTGTCTTTTGATGTTGTCTATGACATCATTCAAGGTATTAATTTTTCTTGGTCTCAATTTCATTTTATTATCTGTCAAATGGAATTATGACACCCAACTCACAGCAGTGTATTGTCTCTATGGTTATGAAGACAAGTTCCATATGAAAACCTAGTTATTTTTGGTATAACTTTAATCTATATTCATTTGCAATAGATTAGAAAATGCTACAATACCCACTTTTGATACCCTGTTTACTTTCCACATACTTTGGTCCAGAATCCTTGGGACAATAATACCATCTGCTTTTACAAGAACTCAAGACAAATAAACTGGCAAACTTTCTGGACTATGGCCCAGAAGATGAATTATTTTACAAGGTTTATGCTAAGTAACTTTTTTCTAATCCCATTTAGATAGTATGTAAATAAAAAAGAAGTAAAGCATAAATGAATTTAAGTTAAGGATATAACAGAAAAATGTGGAACTACTGTCAAATGCTTGAAGAAAAGGAAAACAAATTACTTTAAAGTCTTCAAAAACGATCCCAAGACAGAGAGTAATTCAGACCTCTGCCAGTCCAGTTCACTGACAACCCTAATACAACTATACAGTGGTAAAACATGATTTGTTTTCTTCACTCAACTTCATCCATCTCCAAACACTACAGGACCATGCAAAATTAGATTTACCTGAGAAGGTAGGTGATCAGACCACTTTCACTCACTGTCCACTTTCTACCTGCAAAGGTGCAGAGCAATGAATGAGACCATACTGAGAATCTCCATAAGGACATGAGACTGGGTGTTATACTTGTCATTGTTTGTCTTCTTGCCTTGTCCGTTAGGAGAAGTCAAAGGACGGTCTTCATTCATGGCCAGGTGTGGGAGGCCAGCTCCCACCTTTTAAAGGGTTCCTATGAGAAGGAGAGAGGGATAAGAAACTTTTAGATAGAAAGATAGCAGAGAGGAGACAGACAGAAACACAGGATAGCTTCGGGAGGACCTGGATCAAAATCCACCGGCCCCTTCTGCCTCTTCAAAGGGGCTTTTTATAACAATGCCAAGGGGTGGGGCAAAAGACCTCCCCTTTACTAGATCAAAGCACACTTCACAGCCAAGTATAGACCCTTCCAAACACCTGGTAATCATGCCTGTGGTCAAATCATCACCCTATGCAGGCCTGCTGGGTAAAGCAAGCTCAGATTCTCAGACCCTGAGTAAGTTCTCACTAGGAAACCTCTGTGGGTCTCTACAGCCAGGACTGCCTCAGAAGAAAAGAAGTAAGAGTCAGTAGGAAGCAGAAATAAAAGTAATTGGTGTGGCAGCCTGGCTACTTCCCAGAGGTCTCTGCTTTACTTCCCTCTTGCCCCGCCCCCCACACCTTTTTTAGACATCTCTATTTGGTAAGATCGAAGTCATGAGCTTTGATAGTCAACACACAACACAAAGTGGCAAAGAATCGTACGTTGTACATCAGCTTTTCATGATTAAACTACTAGTTCACTTGAATATAAAAGACTGGAAGTGAACTTGTCACAAGAAGAATTATGGGTAGTGGGATTAGGACAGAGATGTCATAAGGGGAAAAGACAAGGGATATTGCATTAATTTTATGGACAACTACCAGTGTCTACACATTCATATGCCTTCCAACACACAGCCTGGTCAGGGCTCTGTCATTGCCAAACAGATATTTCTTATAATCTGCATTTGGATTAGAAATGAAGGAACCTTTCTCTTAATTGTGGCCTGAGAACTTAGAAGAGCAGGAGAAAGCGTTACCAAGTTCCCATGGTCTAAGATAAGGCCAGGCAAATATAGACATGAAGTTAGACTGTCTCAGACAGGGACTGTAAGCAGTGATTTACAGGCAGCATTCCTGGGGTTGGGGGAGGTACCAGCCTCAACATCCTAGACCTAAGGAGACAAGGCTTTTTAATCTACTGAACAAATGCTAAGTCAAATTACAGAAAACACAGTACTACGGAGATAAAAGCACATTCCCTGGGGCCAGGAAATTGTAGAGCATTAACAGGAAAGAATTCCCCCAGCCCACTCCCTATATTTATCTTTCTCTTTCTCGGTTCTTTTATCTTCATTTCTCATTTCCTGTGTCTTACTGACATTTTAAAAATAATCATTCCATATGGAATTACTCAGCAGTTTATATATAAGTTTAAATATCAAAAGCTGTATTTTTCTCTAAACAATGATATGGACTTAAAAGTTTTCATCTGGAAAAAAAATCCTTAATTCCTAAGGACAACTGAAATGCAGGGAATGGCGTGATAAGAAGTGGACTAGGTGGCTAAGACCATTTATTTTTACTTGAACATTTGCTTCTAAAATCCTTACACTTTTGCATACCTCTCTCTAAAATGGAAAACATTTTTGCTCTCCTCCTCATTAGCTTTATTAGGGTTTTATGAAATTACGACTCAGGTTACTTTCAATTTTAGAATTTAATATGTGCCAGTCTACAACAATTTTCTTAAATTACTTCCCAATATTCATTTTGCAAATTTTCAAATTGCAGCACAGTTAATAAGTAATAATTAATAACTTAAAGTTTTAGAAGATCAGAATATATTTCATTATTGCAATTTCTTGGCTTAAATAGCAAGCTTTAAATCGTATTTCTTTTATTATTGAACATTTGTCAATTTAAGAAATTCATTCTAAAATTTCAATTGAGTTTGACTTGTTTCATAGACTCTGCTTTTGAATGAACTTGAATAATCTCCTCAGCACTTATACTTGGATATCACCTCCCATTGTGTGGGTGGGTCCGAGGGATGGAACTCAGGTTGTCAAGACTGGTAGCAAGTGCCTTTGCTTGCTCAACCATCTTGCCCACCCAGAATTTATATTCAGCAGAAACCATGATAACGTCTTTATAGACAATAGCTCATGAACCGCTCACAATGACCCTACAAAATTGGTACCGTTGTCTATTTGCAGGTGGGACAGTCTTCAGAAGAAACACAGAGACTGCCTGCATCTCCTGTCTGACATATTCCAATGAGACAGACGAAAATGGGAAGTGACAAAAGGCCCTCGGGCAGAGCCCAGGAGGACAGAGCTGCCACATCAGGGATGCTCAGCAGAGATTGCACCCAGATGTTCTTCATGCTGGGGCATCAGTGTCCAGGAGAGAGGCTCATTCTCCTACCAGTGCATCCCCATCCTCCCAGACTCCAAGGTCCGTAGTTGTGTGTCTTTGCTGAGTACCATTCAAGAGGAGGTTTTTCCCTTCAGACCTAGGACCTCAGTTTTTAAAATGACATTTTTAATAATGAGTCATTTCTCAAATATTTAAATGGAGAAAAGCATTCCAGAACCTCCACACTGTGTTCCATGCCCTCCTCAGAAGCATGATCTTATTAACTGTTATGAATTTAATTGTGCTCCCCCCAAAGATATGTTGAAATCTTAACCTCCTGCTGTCTCAGAATAACTTTATTTGAAAGTGTTTCTAAAGAGATCAATATGAGATTTGTATGGATCTAATCCAGAACTGACTGTTCTTATAAAAAGAGAGAAAATTGAACAGAGACAAATACATGCAGAGAAAAAGAAAAAAAGAAAAAAGATGGCAACAGGCAGGAAGAACACTGCCTGAAAATGGGAGATTAAAATGATACATTTATAATCCAAAGAATGCAGAGATCACTGGCCAAGAAGCTGGAAAAAGGTAATAAGAACTCCCAGCAGGTTTCGGAGGAGCACAGCCCTGGTGATATCCTGACCTCAGGCCTCTGGCTCCCAGAACTGTGAGGCAGTAAACTGTTGTTTTAGACACTGACCCGTGCTGTTTATTAAGCACCCTAGCAATCTAGTCCATCAACTGGACCACCCTTGGCTTCTCTCCATCTCCTCCAGCATTTCCAGAGTTTGCCTGGTTGTACTTGAGTCACTCTTCTGGCCTCCCTTTTTGGTAGCGTATTTTCTCTGGGCTTTCGTGGTGGGATTTAATCCTAGCCCATCATGGCTGCCAATGATGCTTCTACAGAGCACCACTACTGCCTGAAGACCCACTGCACTGCCAGGCCTAAGGACGTTCAGTGATCGCTAAGCCCATGTCCAAACTTAGCATTGCAGCTCTCTCAGATCAAAAGCAGCTTTCTTCTTTCCACCCTCCACACATATGGATGGAAACGACAAGAAAACTGTTCCTTGGTTGGCAGCCAGTCTGTACCAGTACCAGTGTCCCGTGGCTGCAGATCTGCTGGTTGAGACTAAGTTCAGAGGAGAATGAGAGTGTCTGCAGGCTTCAGCAATGCTTCCAGCATCTGAAAATCCCCTCCTCCACCTAATCCATAGGTCTGCAGGCACCTCTGTAGCTAGAGTTTTCCTGCTGTGCCCACAGTCAGGACAAATCTCTGTCACCCGCCAGTCTCCAGCTCCCAAGTCCCGCCAGTCTCCGAGCCCACTTATAAAATGAACACACAGACGCTTACATTATTTAAACTGCTTGGCCATTAGCTCAGGCCTATCATTGTCTAGCTCTTACTCTTATATTTAGCCCATTTCTATTAATCTCTACTTTGCCACGTGGCTCGTGGCTTACCGGTACCTTACATCTTCCTTTTCCTGCCGCGGCTCCAGGCCGTCTCCCCTCTACCTTCCTGTTCCCTCAATTCTCCTCTCTGTTAGTCCCGCCTATATTTCCTGTCTGGCTACCGGCCAATCAGCGCTTTATTGATACAGAGTGATATCCACAGCACTTGCCCTTTTTTTTTTTTTTTTTTTTTTTTTTAAAAAGGAAGGTTTTAACTTTAACATAGTAAAATTACATATAACAAAACAATTATGGAGCAAGAATTACAGTTACAATATTAAAGAAGATATCCTATATATCTTATATTTATGAGTTTAAGGTTTTACATCTAACTTATCTTTTATCATAACTGAGGAAATTATAACTATCTAGTCTTCAACCACATCAAAGACCTCAGAAGGATATAATACTACCTGAGAAATGGAGAAGATGTAAGGAACTTTCGGGAGTCTTGCAGGGTAGAAAGAGGCAGCTGGCAGCCTGGACAGTCATCCAAAGTTCTCTTGTAAAGTTGGGGCATCTGTTTTTAGCTCACAGGCCTAGAGTCTCTCAATCATTTTTTTCTGTGTCCTGTAGAATGTCTGGCAGTTTCCTCTGTAAAGCAGGAACCTGAAGGACCATTTTGTCAAGCAAAGTTCAGTGGTTACCTTTCTATGGGTCCTGCATGTCCAGTCGATCAAGCAGTCTAGGCAAGAACAGTTTCTTGCCCAAATGGCTATTTTTGCCAAGGTGAAGATAAACTCCATGTGGAGTGTCTTCGATGCCCATCCTCCTCTGAAGTAAATCCAGTGTTGCCAGGAGCAGACGTGTCTCACTGTCCAGAACGTCTAAATTTTTAAAACATTTTAAATGCCATATTTTGTAGGTCTTTGAAGTATTTGAAGACTACCTATCTATCTGAAATATATCTATGTATACCTAGAAGACTTAACTAACATGGCTACAAATATGATTATCATAGATGACTAATTATTAATCTATTTTTTAATTATCTATTACAATTTTAAATGAGTTACATAAACATAATACCTCAAACAAAAGTAGAAATATACACACAGTATAACAAAATCAACTTTAAGTTTGTATCAATAAACTAAAATTTATACCAATGTAAAACTTTTTAAACATAAACTAAAATTTATACCAATGTAAAACATTTTAAACATGTTGTTTTTTAAAAGTAGATTCACCAATCAATCCTTTTATCCTATCATCTCTATATCCTATATATATCATATCCCCTTTTGTTTTTTAGAAAGAGATCGCATTTATAATTAACCTGTTTTAAATAAAAATATTGGTTTTTCTCTGTCCCATACCAGACACCTCAGTGCCCCAACTACATAAGAGGACTCTAACTGTAAAGTCCTGTCCGTCTGTCCGTCCGTACCCACCCCCCACCTCAGGACTGCTGGTAAAAATGTAACCTTCCATGGGACACAAGAGAAAAGCCATCTTAAATTAAATGCTAATTGTAGTAAGATTTATTTAAACTTTTGATATTTTCTATTTTTTCTATGTAAAAACACTTAACTGTGCCTGATCTCATAGAACACCACCAAGCGTCTCATGTCTGTTTTCCACAAGATATTAATACCTGAATAAATGGGTATTACCTATTAAATGGTATTAAAAATACCATTTTAGACCTTACTGTGTAAGATCCTTTATATTGTCATTTTGACCCCCTGATAATAAGCACTTGAACACAGGATAGGTGAATAATAATGGTATTACATTGCCTTACAGACAGGGTGGCCAATGCCACTCTCTCACCCCAGGTTCCCTGCTCACTTTTCAATGAATGTGTGACACCAACTCTGTCTTCTGAGTCCATGCTCTTAACTGCCCAGGACTGCTGAGTGCTCACTGTGCTGAGAACAGGGAAGAACAAGGTCTCTTATGGCTGTCCTGTTGGTGTTCGTGCCCTTTAGTTTTGAAGCAGAGGGTGACAAAGAAGTGTCTTTCAACCCCAGTCTCACACTTTCAGAGACACAATTGTCTACACTGCTGAGGCCCAGGTCAACAATTCTTAAAACACGAGCCTGGGACTCTCTCTCCACAGAATTAACTAAGATCTTCAGAGAATGTCATCTAACAATGGCGGGAAATAAGACTCTTAAACTACGTACATATACTGTTCTGATGTTCAGACTAAAACGATGTGCAAGGCCTGCCTATCTGCCACATTGACAGGCCTGGGAGACAGTTATGGAGCCAGCTGGCAGGGATGGCTCTATCTTTGTTCTCATGGCCAAAGCTTCCTGGAAAAAGGCTTGCCTGTCCTTGCTCTGTAAGATGAATTGATAAAAGGTCTTATTAATAAAAAAAAAAATAACCAGAGTCAGATATTGGGGTAAAAACCGAGAGATCAGAGGAATAGGACAAGCTACAGCCAACCTCACCTCACCAACTCCTCAGCTTCCAAAGAGACCTGATTCCTGTATAACCACACCTATACATCTTTCTGTCCCTGCCATTTCACTTCCTCTCTCCACCCAGTTATATCACTTTCTGCCCAACTCTGTCACTTTCTGTCTGTCTGTACAGACCTCCAGACACTTATGGTTAATTAGTGTTGGAATTGAAGGTGTGTGTCACCATGCCTGGTTGTTCCTTCCCATTGTGGCCTTGAACTCACAGAGATCTGGATGGATCTCTGCCTCCTGAATGCTAGGATTAAAGGCATGCGCTACCATTGCCTGACTTCTATGTTTACTATGGTGGCTGGCTTTTTCCTCTGATCCTCAGATAAACTTTATTAGGGTGAACAATATATTGGGGGACATAATATATCATCACATTGCTCTGAGATAGATTCTCAGGACCCATCAGAAGTGTCCTGGCTACAGTCATATGTGGCAGCATGGGCTGACACTGAGACCACCATACATCCCCAACATTCAAATGGGCTTCTCATGATTGCTGACTCATTCAGTTATCAGCCATGTATACCCTGACATCATTCAAAGCTCACACGCACCTTCACAATTATTTCCTTGAACCTGCTCATGATTCTGTCATATCTCAGCATTGACATAAGAGTTTACTTTTTTAAATTTATATTTATATGCTTACCACTTTGGTGGTATATTTAAGGATCTTTGCTCTGTGCAGCCATGCACTTTGATCTTGGAATGAGGATACATTCTAAGATTCTCAGTGACCTACGGATGGAACTGAACTTTACATATACTCTCATGTTTTTCCTGTGATTTTATGCCCATGATACATTTTATAAATTTGGAACAGGAAGAAATTAGAAAGACTAATAGCAAATAATAAAAGCATAACAATATCCTACAATAAAAGTTGTATGAATATGATTTTTTTCAAAATATTTTATTGTACTGTAAACAAGGTCATGGCCACCTCAAATTACAATTTTTTTCTTCTCTTATTGAGAACTTTCACTTTTTACTTAAAAGACACTATAATGGTTCTTTCTTTGGATCACCAGCTCCTTAATAATACACGGAGAGTTCTATTAGTTATGAAAACTTGGCCTTAGCTTAGGCTTGTTCCCAACTAGCTCTTAAAACCTAACCCATTTATTTTAATCTACATTCTGCCATGTGGCTCCTTACCTCTCCTCAGTACCATACATCTGACTTTCTCCATGTCCGGCAGGTGAATCTCCTGTTTCAGATTCTTCCCAGAGTTCCTATCTCTGCCTGGATATCCCACCTAGCTTTCCCTGCCTAGCTATTAGCCATTCAGCTCCTTATTAAACCAATCAGAAGGTGCCTTAGACAGGTGAGGAAGGACCAAAGCTCATCTTCACAGTGTACAAAAAGATTATCCCAACAAGACACCTTTTATAGTTTTTCTATGTTGTGTAAATGGCTAATGTTGTTAATATCTTTCTTTGGAGCCATTATTAAGTAATTTGAGATGCTTGAGCACAAGAGCTATGAAAAGACAGTCCATCTTATAAGATGGCTCCTCAGCGACTAACAGGGGGATAGTGCTTGGACACAATGGAAAACAGGAATGCTGAAAGGTTTGAACATACAGGTTTGGTGCACAATTGAAAACTTGTAAGTCACTTATTTCTAGAACTGTCCATTTATATATTCGAAGTGCATAGATTGAGGGTAACTCAAACTGCAGGAAGGAAGCCATTGCTAAGTCAGAACTGCTGTTTATCTTCTCTCAACAAGATTCTAAGGGCCTTAAGAATAGACAGAGGACACACGAGTGCACAGCTACTCACAGCTCTTTTTCATTGCATTGGATATAAGAGATGCTCAATCAAATGGAAAATGCAAAGCCTAAAGCATAGTATACTCTGGAGGCGTGCTAACGAGTTATTTATTTCTTCATTTAGTTAAGTAAGTCTATCTAGCTTACAAAGTTTTTCTAAATTAATTACATCAGAATTCAAAATCAAGTTTAGACAGGTTATTTTGTCATATCGTCTCTGTGATATCAAAGCATCTTAAATATGTATCCTTATTATCACTGTGAAATTTTGATTACTCATAACACAAATCCAGTAAGAATTAAATAATAAAAAAAACCCTGGAAATTACTAAAAATCTGTAAGGACAAGTTTTGCTAGAGTTTTCCTGCCTGGCCCACGGTCAGGATAAATCTCTTTCACCTGCCAGTCCCACAGCCGCTCAGCCCCAACCAAGTAAACACAGAGACTTATATTGTTTACAAACTGTATGGCCGTGGCAGGCTTCTTGCTGACTGTCCTTATATCTTAAATTAATCCATTTCTATAATTCTGTTCCTTGCCACATGGCTCATGGCTTACCGGCATCTTTACATGCTGCTTGTCCTGGCGGTGGCTGGCAGCGTCTGGCAGCGTCTCCTTCCACCTTCCTGCTCTTTTTATTCTCTCTGTTAGTCCCGCCTATACTTCCTGCCTAGCCACTGGCCAATCAGTGTTTTATTAGCAACACATTTGCCATACAGAACATCCCACAGCACTTCCCCCTTTTTTTTTCCAAAAGGAAGGTTTTAACCTTAACAAAGTAAATTACATATAATTTGGGAATTTGGGCGTAGCTTCTCTTACTGCTTCCTGCTGGAGGGGGGCGCTGTATCTTATGGGGATACAAAGAAAATTTTAGAATTATGGAGTAGTCCATGAGAGTGTATCGTCTGAGCCAGTTGCCTTGAAACGGTTCTGGATGTTGGATCATCTGAGCCATGGTGTCATCGGAGACCTTTCAGGTGGTCTTGGCTGGTCAAACCTGATGTATCTTAATCTGGAACAAATCCATAGCCTCTGGCTTTCTGTGGAAACAAAATCAGAGCTTCCTTTCCAAAGCAACATATCTTTACATCCAAATTTTGAAGTCAAGGTATCTTTAAAATATACATATTGGTTTAACTCAGCTTCCTTTACAATCAAATATCTCTCTGCAGTTAAGAATCCCAAAGACAACACAATGCAGATTCTCTGTGTGATATCCATCTTTACGTGACTTATATTTTATACTACCTTTACTGTCTCTTTAAAGACTTCATTTTTCAAAACTATTTCTTTATATAACTGTATATATTCCTTTTTATCTCTCTTTGAAGCCTACGTACATTTTTACACACATTTTAAAGCATTTAAAGTCTTGTTTCATCTGAATCTGTTTTATTGTGAATCAATTGTTTTAAACTGCAGCATTTCTAGGTCTGAAACGGTGCTGTGGCTGCTGGCTCCGCCCACCTCAGCTTCCCAACATGGCAGTGGTACATTTACCGCTAGCTCTGGGAGCTATCGTGGGTCTATACTTTTATCCAAGCAGCATTTAGCCCAGAAACCTCTTTTTTTTGTTTTGTACTAGCAAAGGCTAAATCCACCACGCAGTTTAATGTGCCACTTGCAGACGCCTCATTCCCGCCATACTGCAGGTCGAGCGCACACGCCAGGAACCCACAAATAGCTCAAACCCGCAGGCTGCCGCTAACTTGAGAAAGACAACTAGGAAGCTGTTTTAGCTCCGTTTTAGAATCTTCTTTTTACGCTTTCTCAGGCTTTAAGTAGAAATTCCTGCCCCACGTTCTGGAGCCATTTTTTGCTAGAGTTTTCCTGCCTGGCCCACGGTCAGGATAAATCTCTTTCACCTGCCAGTCCCACAGCCGCTCAGCCCCAACCAAGTAAACACAGAGACTTATATTGTTTACAAACTGTATGGCCGTGGCAGGCTTCTTGCTGACTGTCCTTATATGGTGTCAGCAGTTATAGTTACAAATTAGTATATATAATATCTTAGATAGAACATATTAAGTATTAGATTCAGGTTCTTTAGGATAGGACACCTTTTGGAATGATCTTTGTAACATGCCATTTACCTATGCTCTATATATCTCTGGATTTTAGTATGTGCTTCTTGCTTGATATTGTTTGCACTGATTATAGTCCCATCTTATCTAGGTCATTATCCTTCATTACTCCTGGACAATATTTGATAACCATTCCTTTGTATATAATCTTGTATTAAGTTAGAACCTTCTTATTTAGACAAAAAGGGGGAGATGTAGTGGGTAGCCACTCCAGCTTTGGTCTGGAAGTTCCAATACCCAATGAGGCTTCCGTACTATCACGCCTACAAGGCGGGGCCAAGGGAAGGCCTGAAGACCTGAGATCGGGATGCGCGGCGCTCTCTTGTTCCTGGACCTGGACGCGAGAGGTAGACCGAGGAAAGTTCTCCAGAGAACACCGCCGGACTGCGCTGCGTCTCTTCCAGAACCCATCATCTACCTATCCCTTCATTTGTGAGTTACGCCTTTAAATAAATCTCCTTTTAACTACGTGGAGTGGCCTTAGTAATTTCAGCAATAGACAAGGGTTCCCTTCTCTACTTTCTTTTACGCATTCACTTTTTCATGTCTAGCTCTCTATTTTTTATCTCTTCTTCCTTCATATTGGCAGACAAGCCAAGAGGATCCATATCAAAGGTGCAGCCACAGAAAAATACTGTTTCTTGGTGCTGATTCTAAATGTCTTAAAAAGATGCAGATAGGCACAGTTTGAGTTTCTGATAACCCCAAGGTCATGGCCAGAGAAATTGAGCTAGGTAAAAATCGTCGTTATTTCAATTTTAATGGCAGAAAAGTTGATGATACAAATTCCCCAAGGGGAGAAAGTGAGACCTAGACGAAAATCAAAAAACCCCAAGGGGATCTAATAAAGTATCTGTGGTCACACCCTCAGTTACTCAACTAAATCAATTTTGATTCAAAGGTCCAACCCCCAGTAACTTATCACCTGAACATAAGAGCACTCAGATTGTAGCTATGACTACCGTTTCTGAGAAGCAACTATGAGCCATGTGTGCAGGTGATGAAACCTTTAATAGCCAAGTGTGTTTCAGCCTGAACTGGCATCTCAACATTTTATGTGGAGGAAGAGGCCTCTAAATCCTGCATCTAATTCAGTTTGGGTTTTTGTTTGTTTCCTGTTGCAACTAGTTGATCAATTGATTAGTGGCTGGGTCATTTAATTCTCTGGTAAAAGCATAAAGTCTAATCCTGTGAGAACTACAAAATTCTATGGAGAATTTCAAGAAAAGATCATGGCCTCAGAGCAAGGACAGTAGATCCCTAGATGGGGCACCCTACATACCTGCCAGGCCGCATGATTAAAGCATTTTAAATAAGCTGCCTGAAAATATTTCAACAACTTAATGCGAAATTCCTGGTAAATCCAAAGGCATTTTCTTTCACCTTTTCCCATATATACTAATGTAATAAATTCCACAAAGCACATTTGACAAAGGGTACATTAGAGTCAAATGGAAACTTTAAGAATGAACAAAAACTACCTTTTGTAAGACCAGCACATACACACACTGGGAAACAGCTAAATGAAGCCAAATGAGTGTTCCACAACACACACTCACTGAGCAGCCTGGCCTAAATTCCGGGCTCCAGACCTTCCTTCCCTGTAGACACTTGGATCTGTCCACTGATTGTTTGGAGCAGGAAGGACACTCAGAACAAACCTAATACAAAGAGACTGACTTCCTTCAGGCTTATAGATTTTCCTTCAAGGCCTTGCAGGGCATAACAACATTAAAATCCATATTGTCACTGAACAAAATAACATGTAACCATTTGATCTGGTGGCCGTAAGTCAAGGTCTCATTATACAGGGCATCCAGGCTGAGAAAAGGCGGATGGAGGGTGGTGAGATGGACATTGCCATGGAATTTCGGCTGCTTTCTTCAGCTTCAGCACGTGGAAGCATGTCTCTTGGGCAGCCATGTTTCACCCACCTCTTGCAGGACTCAGATGAAAACTGGGTGCTCCTGCATGCTACACTGGCCATAAAAACTCTAATGCTTTGTGTCTCTCAGCTGCTCTTTTCCCAACCCAAGAACAGAACTGGCTTATTGCATCAGGGGGCGGTAAAACTACCATAGAGGATATGAGTTTTGATGTACAAGAATTTTAAGAGATAGGGAAGCCCATTCATGACAGAGCCATTCTCTGGGTGCAAGAAAATCAGGGTTCTTATTACCAGATGAGATCCATAATCAAATTATAGGGAGTCATTGGCAAATCATCAAGTTAGTTAAGGCGTCTGCTTCCTCGTCTTCTATAAGACAGAACTGACAACAGGCAACACTGGTTTATCTCCTACAGGAAAGAGAAACCACAGTCATTTGTAATTATAACGTGCCATTGATTAGAAGATACATCCTGACTGCAGAGATGCGATACAGGAAAGAAAAAAATGTACATTTTAGAATTAGTGATAACTGGCAAAGTTGAGCAGTGGGGGGTTACAAAACAGATATGTCCTAAAGTGATTGTCTCTGGCTCCCCACCCCATCCCTGTTTTTTCAAACACACCTATTTTGTTTGTTAGCTTCCTGTATTTTAAAATTTTATTATTATCACATGTGGTGTATGCAACTGTGTATGTACGCATGTGTGTACATGCACCATGGTATATGGGTGTGGCCGTCAGATGACAACTTGTGAGAGTTGGTTCTCTTTCCACCCTGTGGATTCTGGCAACTGAGCACAGATCATAGACTTGGAAGCATGGGCCTTTACCCATGTTGCCAGTCCTTTTTGTGATTGTGGTTAAGTCACCAAAAGTAGCTACAGAAAAGAGAGGAGCCAGAAAAACGTACATCTGTGTGGTTGCTGCACTATATGACTCTGTGCCTGTCAGTATCTGAAAGCTGAATGCTGTGCTCGTTCCGCACAGAGACCAAAGCTATGTATGGGAAAGGCCAGCTTCACTCCATGTTCAGCAACCTGCTCTCAAAGCATTTTTGTCTTCACTGGGCCAGCATCTCCTTGTTCCTCACTCCTTTCCTCGTTCATCTTATCCCTTTTCCTCTCCCTGCCTTCTGTCCGTCAATATTTATTAGGCACCTACTCAGGACCAAGTTCTGTGCCATGTGCTGAGGAGACGGTGATAAAAACAGGCTCACTCAAGAGCAGAAGAGCATCCTTGGGGGAAGCAAGGGCAGTGCGTGTGGTAGGAGCAATGTGCAAACAGACTTGAAAATCCGAGAGACCTTCACTCTGACATGACTTCAAAACCAAGACCCGGACCATAAATAGGAATGTGCCAACTTCAGTAAATTCCTCACACCAGAAAACTAAGTGCTCTAGTAAACAGAATTTTCTAGTTATTTGAACATCGGATCCACCCATTTTCTATTTCCTCCCATGCCTCACTATATCGGCATTTATCTCAGATGAGCTTTGTAACAGACAATCAGGAGCCCGCTTCCATCCCACAGGCATCGCTCTGCCCTCTGTACTTTTGCTGGGCTCCTTCTGTTATCTTCTCTCCCAGCTCTTCTCATCCCATTCCATCTGACTTCCATGGCATCTGCTACCCGTCGTCCCAACACAGTTGCTGGCGCAGAAACTAGTGGGAGATAATAGAGCCAGCAAGCAGCCAAAGAAAATCAAATTCCTCCTGATGTCCCTGCACTGCCCTTGAGTTCAAGGCCAGGCTCAAGTTCTCCCATTCTCTTGATGCTTTCACTGATAGTTGCAGCTTGTGAACATCTTCCCTTAATCGTCCTGTTGCAGACTGTGCCATATGCCAAGGGTTTTTAAGTGTGTGTGTGTGTGTGTGTGTGTGTGTGTGTATTTCTTTCACTAACTGTATACCAAGTACTGGGCTGTGAATTGACTTGTGCATGGCACAAAGCAAGTTTGAGGAAACTCCTCACCTGGCTTCTAGGTAAGGGGCATTTTTGGTGATGCTGAACGATAAAAGCCCCAGAGGCATCAAGCAGAACATTCATTCTTACTCTTAATGGGCTTTTCACTCCAAGCAATGCCGTGCATGTGCTATCCCTGGTAATGAACACAAACTTAGGACTTAAAAGGCTTTCAGGGCTCTGCATTCCATCATTGAGCAGCCATACCAGAATGTTCCTCTCTGCATACAAATCGAATGCCATTGTAGATGCGAAATTAGATCTCGCCATCGAAATTTCTCAGGACGTGAATTCTCAAGTGGATCAGTGCTGACATGTATTATTGGGTTTTTATTCTTCACGGTGCCTAAACCACTCCCAGCGTGTTCACAAGGCACTTAGAGAAGGGCACCCACCCCACCAGGCTGCCAATTGATCATTTAGTCCATTATCACATAACATATTACCGGAGAGCGACGAAAGCACAGAGCAGAATCTGGTTCCTTATCATTATTTACATGACATATATAGCACTTTCCACTAAAGAGCTTCGGGCTCTGTGCAGGGAATGTTTAATGAGTCACAGTAACTTCTAGGCATCTACGATGAGGCAATCCTAAACCGAGGGAACAGAGGGAAAAAAAGAAAAGGTAGAGAAAGAGAAAATCTCCACGAGCAACTAAATGGGGAAAAGCAAAATGAGGACCCAAAGAGCATAAGAGTGGCCTGGAGGATGGAGCCCAGCAAATTGCATAGCCAAACACCTAACAAGCTCCACCTGCCCTGTGCCCTTTATGTCAGAGAAAAGTTTGTGTACCTGGATAAAAGACCATAGTCAGCTCCCACTTCTATAATTCAACCAACTGTTGATTAGAAATACTTAGAGCAGTTGCATTTGTTTTGATCACATACAATTTCCTCTTGTCATTATACCCTCAGCAGAGTAGTATATAGTGTTTGCATTACATCAGACACTGTAGAGACCTGGAGATGATTTACTGTGTAGATGTAGTAGTCCAGGAAGGATTAGAAGTATAAAGGATGACCTGCATATGTCTGTCATATGCAAGTTTCATACATAATTTTAAATGGGGATTTGAGCATCTACAGAGCTTGACATCTATAGAGAGTTCTGGAAGCATGTACCTAAGGAATCCACAAGAGAAGAGCATTTGGTATAGGAAATAGAATTGTTTTTATATAGTATTGGATGTATTAAAAGTGAAGGGAAGCCAGGTGGTGGTGGCACAGGCCTTTAATCCCAGTACTTGGGAGGCAGAGGCAAGCAGATCTCTGTAAGTTTGAGGCCAGTCTGATCTACAAACTGAGTTCTAGTGATACACAGAGAAATCCTGTCTTAAACTCCCCCTCTACCACAAGAAATGGTGAAGAGAACATGAGCATATGGAAATAACTGTGTGAGTATAAAAGTGTATCAATCATCTAGTTAAATATATTGTAACCATCCAGAGGAGAGGGTATGAGTCTTAAACTTTGTCATTGCTTATTCTAAGAAATAATGAGAATGATGCCCATATCCTTAGCCTCCTAGGTATTTTACTTTTAGATAAAGCCTTGTCAACAGTCACCAGAATAATCTTTGCTCTAGACTGTTACCTTATTTGGGGTAATTTAACTAGGCCATTCCATAGACAAGCCTCACCCCAACCCATCCTGCACAGGACCCAGGAGTCTACTGAATAAGAAACAGAGAATAGTGAAGGTGTTAAGGGTTATAATTCCCAAGTAACTAATGTGGTCACACACGACTTTCACAGTTCTGCACTGAATGTATAGAGAAGTTTCAAGAATGAAAAAATAAAACAACCAACCTTTGTTTTTTGAGACAGGGTCTTGCTACGTAGTCCAGGGTGGCCTGTAACTCTTTATGTAGACCAGATGACTTTGAAATCAAATTCACAGGTAGGTCCTTCTCCTCCTCCTCCTCCTCCTCCTCCTCTTCCTCCTCCTCCTCCTTCTCCTCCTCCTCCTCCTTTCTCTCTCTCTCTCTCTCTCTCTCTCTCTCTTTCTCTCTCTCTCTCTCTTTCTCTCTCTCTCTCTCTCTCTCTCTCTTTCTCTTTCTCCCCGAGGTGCTAGGATTGTAAGTGTGCCATCATGCTCAGATAACAGTTTTTTAGACAGAAGATCACTATGTAGCCCAGGATGGCCTTAAACATCAAGTCTCCTGCCATAGCCTCTTGACTCAAGTATTAAGATTACAGGTATGTGCCAGCCACCATACTCTATTTGGACTCTTGTAATTATCTTATTTTAGTACACATTCTGGGTATGTCCTAAAGACTTTGTCACCTCCCAGTATCTCCTCAAATCACTAATTGCAGTCACATAAGGCCACATCAGCTCATCAAGGTCTCTTTAATCACAAACAAGTCTCATTACCAAGATGTACTCTCTCCAAGAAAGTGCCAAGAGAAAAGACACAACTTGAAGGGATTTGGCAAGGCTTCTCTGGTCATTTGCACAAGATAAACGGTCCCTTTACCTCATTAATTCACATCTTTTGGCATCGAAAACATGCATTATCCTTGCAGTTTATCACCAGCCTCAGAAAACCTTGGAAATTTCTGCAGAAGCTTAATGGCTCAGACTAAAAATGGCAAGCCAAATTCCCCCAGCTGGCATCTGCAATGTGCTGGAGCCATTCATGGGATGGATATTGCTTTCCAGATGAAAATTAAGCTGGAAGATAAAATAGGAGTTGCTTCAGAAAGTGCCGTGTAATCTCTGGATATATTTGGGGGCAGCTTAATTTCCATTTGTCTAGGCTTTCAGTTGTTTACCATAGAAAGTTCACCAGGGAATGGGAAGGGAAGCCAAGCTTGCATGAAAAATTGTAGACATTTTGTCTCAAAGGGCATTATGCACAGTCACCACATTTTCAAACATTCAAGTTCACCTTCCGGAGCTAACTCACCACACCTAAGTTCTTATTGAAGAATTGCAGAGGTCCGGGATTCAGTAGTAATAAGTAGCGTGATGGTCAATATTGTGAACCTGACAGGATTTTAGATTCACCTGGGAGACCTCTGTCTGCATCCATGAGGAAATATTAAGTCTGGGTTAATGAAGTTGGGAAGACCCACCTACAATACGAACATCACCATTACTGGGATCTTGGACTGAATAAAAAGAAAAAGCAAATAGATCAGGGCCATCCATTTGCCTCTGCTTCATGACTGCAAAGCCAATGTGACTCCCCCCCCACACACACACACACTGCTGCTGTCATGACCTCCCTGCCCTGATAAACAATACACTGTGAGCCAGAATAAAACTCTCCTTCCTTACGTTGATTCCATCAAGTGTTTTGTCTCAACCACAAGGAAAGCAACTAATGTAAGAGGAAATGGATGAATTTAGTTTGGATCATGTTAAGTTTTAATATGAGTCAATAGTGCATCTCTCTCCGGTGAAGCAAGTACCTGAAAACACAAGTCTGGTAGAAGGCATTGCTAAAATGTAGAATTAAGAGGCATTTTAAAGAAGTGATATGTGGTTTCCTGTTGAGAAATTGTGGCCACCCAGAAAAAGGCTACAGCTATGGTCCTAAACAAGGAAGAGGACCAAACCCCAAGGTTTTTCTCTTATGTGAATTTGTTGTCTGCATGGATGTCTGTGCATCTTGTGCATACTTGGTGTCTGTAGAGCTCAGCTGGCATCGGATCTCCTGGAACTGGAATTCTGGATTGTTGTGAAGCACCATGTCGGTGCTGGGAACCAAAGCCAGGTCCTGTGCAGGAGCAACAAGTGCCCTTCACCTCTGAGCCATCCCTCCAGCCCCTTGTTGGATCCCATGCAGCTGGAGTTAGGCCAGGTGTGAGCCTCTGGAAAAGCAAGTGCATGCTCTAATTTACTGAGCCATCTCTCTACCCCCAAAGGGCACGCTTTTAAGATGAGTCAAAAGAGCCAGAGGGTGACAAGGATCACATTCCTCCCAAGTGTGCCTGAAGTCTTGAGAAGCAACAGCTACCATGTCTCCTCCCTCAAGGAGAGGACGGAGGTGAGGACAAGTAAGGGTCACTGGAGTAACAAGGGGACAGGGAAAATGTGGTCCTGTGACCTTAGCACTCAGGAGATGGAAGCAGTACTGTGAATTATTCCAGGCCAGTCCTGTACCATCACTAGAGCCTGCCACATACACAAACATACCCAAAAGAAACAAAGAAAACAAGAGGAAAGAAAAAGAAATGAAAGAAGAATGTGCAAAGGTGTGTGGTTGAAAGCCAGAAGTTCCAAGGTGGGTCTGAGTGCTATGCAGGTTATAGCTGGTGCAGAACAGGAGGAAAGAGAGGCACCTGGGACAAAGGTCCAGAGACAACTATCCCTTTGTTTTCACCTCTAAAACATGTGTGTGCACATGCCTGTGAAGACACGTAAGGTCATCCTTCCTAGGAATAGAGAGCCCTCCAGCTTCCTCCCAGCACAGTTCACCAGGAAATACCTGCCTGGCCGCAGAAGCTTCCTCACTTCTCATTGGCTCTTGCCTCTCCTCACTACTAATCCTCAAATGCTGTACTGAGGGGTACATGGGATGCTCTGGAGAAACACCAAGATGTGCAAGGGAAAAGGACGATTGATTTAGC
Source organism: Peromyscus nudipes (assembly GCA_902168325.1). NCBI lineage: Eukaryota > Metazoa > Chordata > Mammalia > Rodentia > Cricetidae > Peromyscus > Peromyscus nudipes. The sequence continues at coordinate 35,922 of CABHPH010155968.1, read as the reverse complement.
AAACTCTCTCTATCCCTTTATAGTGTGACTTGCCATGTTTTCTACAATATCTCTTTAGATATAGGGTCATGATGCTCACTCAATTAGATAAATCTTCTGTCAATAAAGAGATGATTTATTTCATTAGTCTGTGGTTATTTTTCAGCTGAACAAACAGTAAGTGCAGGAGGCTCTTTAGATGTGTGATACTCATGAAAGAGGCTTTCTGGACCAGTAAGTCCAAGCTGTTTACTCTAATACTGAAAAGATAATGTAGCTGAGCTGCATTAACCCACTTAGGGGTGCATCTCTTCCTGGGGGACAGAGCAGAGCCATTCCTCACGAGCAAATTTCACTGCTCCATGCAGTTAGACACTAGAGATCACACACCATAATACTGTACTAATCATTGTGAACTGCAAAGCCTGCAGATAAATCCAATCACCACGCTGCTAACTGAAGAAATGTGCTTTTTAGGGCAAATAAACTTTCTATTTATAGAAAGTTATTGCATGTGGAAAAATGCTGTATGAAGGATAAAATCCCCCCCTTCTCCTCTTCCTTTCCTTTGCCATGTGGAGCTGGCTGTTGGCAGGGCTCTCTTTGGGGGGTACAAGGATAACTGTCTTCCAAAGGCAACCCTTAAGGCATAGCATGAATCAGAGAAGATGAGCACACAACACAGGAGTCAGTGGGGTTCACTCCCCTGCCCTGCAGGCACGAATGATGACTAATCCTGTGGCTAGAGGAGGTAGTTATGGCCCAGAACCTGCTGATGGCAGTTTTCTAATTATAAGAATTTAGGGGAAAGAAAATTGCTTGGAAACACTTCAAAGGACAAACTAAAAGTCTCTCACTGTGCCTGAAGGGGACTGACTTCTTCACAGAGCTCTGATGATAAGGACTTCCACAATCCAGCTGGCCAACTACTGGTTGCCAGGAAGGACTGTTCAGCCCAACTTCCCGTCTTTGGCTCATGCTGTTCTGTCCATCAATAGAGGGCTCCTTCTGGTACTCAGTCCCCCACCTACCAACTTCCAACGCTCAGTGCAGAACTCAGCCTTTCCAAATTACCTCCCTTGACGACTCCAGCTCTCGGCTTCCTCCTCCTTCTGAACATCCATGTCACTTATTGTCTGCTTTTTCCTTGCTTCAGATTTATTTCACAAAGCATGATGATCCCAGGACTGTAGGTGGAACTAGACTGCATTATTATACTGAGGCTGTTTTGTAGCGCAGATTGGGACCCCATTTGTATAGATGCCAAGTATTACCTAAAGTCAGGGTACAGAGTCTCCTTTGGACTAAAGAACACAGTTAAATATATACCCTCAGGGTCCCATGTCTTCTCCTTGGTAGGAAACTAGCCTCATGCTCACTGTGGTGTAATGAGGAATAAAGGGAAGGCAGAAGGGACGCTCCCCAGGCACTGCTCCTCTTGACATGTTTAAATGTAACTACCCCACAGAAACCAGTCACAATCAACTCTGAATGTGGCCAGACTGTGGAAAGACAGTGTTTGCTGAAGCCTTCCTTCCACACTTTCCAAAAGTTGCTTGGTCTCAGCTTCACCATCACAGTGCTGCCATGCCATAAGGAAGCACAGAGTACTCCCTGGATCCCTGCACTTGGTTCCAAGAGATTCGGCTGACCTTGGTTTCTTCCGCATCAGCCCTTAACCCTGAGCATGTCTCTGTGCCTAAAAGATTCCCCATCAATTGAGTCCTTACCCATACACACACCCTTTGCACTCAACTGGTTCTATTGCGAATAAAGACATAAGTAACCTTAACCAAGACCTGGCCATCATCCACAACCTCTGAAACTAAAGATGCCATTCTTTCCCAGCTCAAATATGTCACCTTGGAGCCCAGATCCATGCCCTGGTCCTTCTCTCTGCAGTTGTCAGCCCTGCCCCTAACGATCTGATGCTTGTATTTCCAGTCACTCACTGCTGCCCACTGACTAGAATAACTCAAGACAGCACTGTAGACAGCACAAACAAACCTTATTCTAAGACCGAGTGCCATTCACCTGGGACTCTCCTAAATGTCATCTGATCATGTGTTTGGACAGTCCTCGGAGATGCCTAGTGTGATGTAACCACCAGTTTACTGAAAGTCAAGTTGGCATCATCCTTACCATTCTCTTTGGTATTCCTTCTCAGCTTTTATTTTTAATAAAACATTTGGCACCAAAACACACTTTCAAAGTCAGACACCAGAAGAGCAATAGCTATATTAAACGGCAAGCCTTTTCCTCCTTTCATAACTTACAAACTTAGACCTCACATAGCTTAGCTCTTCAAAGTTACTAAAATAAATCTTAAGAGTGTTTTATGTTTTGTTTTTGATTCTCTGTCAGCTTGGAAACAGTGATGAATTTTTGTGCCTCCCGTATCTCCTGGAGACTGACTCTCCAGGGCAAAGAGTTTTTCATAAGCAATAACAAAAAAGGGCAAAACAGCTACTCAGCTTCAAAGGCTTCGTGACAGAACTCTCTTCCTGTCCAGTAGCATTTCCTAAGGCCTGTCTTTCTCAAGCGGCCCTTAAAGGGAAGCATGACCTGCTGATCAGGCAGTCCTGCCTTTGGTCTGTGTTCTAGAAGGCTCCATTCTAGCCTTCCTCAGAGTAAAGAAGGCATGAAAACTTCCTTTACCTCATGTACATAGACACTATCAGGTACTTGGGACTCCCCCGGGAATGTACCAAGAGCCCAGGCCTCTTTCTCTGGCAACATATTGACACCTTGACATGAGACTCACCCACTGGACAGGCTCAATTAGAAGATTCATTTAAGCATGCTAGCAATTTTTAGGAGACAGTAATTTGTGGTGATATTGTATCCCCCAAAATATTGTGCACCCTAATAAACTCATCTGGGGTCAGAGAACAGAACAGCCACTAGATATAGAGGCCAGAAAATGGTGGCACACACGCCTTTAATCCTAGCGTTCCAGAGGCAGAGATCTGTCTGGATCTCTGTGAGTTCAAAGCCACACTGGAAACAGCTAGGCATGGTAACAAGGGCCTTTAATCCCAGGAAGTGATAGCAGGAAGCAGAAAGGTATTTAAGGCATGAGGACGAGGAACTAGAGCCTGGTTAAGCTTTTAGGCTTTTGAGCAGCAGTTCAGCTGAGATTCATTCTGGATGAGGACTCAGAAGCTTCCAGTCTGAGGAAACAGGATCAACTGAGGAAATGACGAGGTGAGGAAGCTGTGGCTTGTTCTGCTTCTCTGATCTTCCAGCATTCACCCCAATACCTGGCTGTGGGGGTATTGTGTTCCCCAAAATATTGTGTATGCTAATAAACTTATCTGGGGTCAGAGAACAGGACAGCCACAATATTAAACATAGAGGTTAGGCAGTGGTTGCATACGCCTTTAATCCTAGCATTCCAGAGACAGAAATCCCTCTGGATCTCTGTGAGTTCAAGGCCGCATTGGAAACGGCCAGGCACGGTGATACACACCTTTAATCCCAGAAAGCCACACCTTTAATCCCAGGGAGTGGTGGTAGAAAGCAGAAAGATATATAAGGCGTGAGAACCAGAAACTAGAGGCTTTTGCCCTGGAGAAGCATTTGGCCTGGAGAAACATTTGGCCTGGTTAAGCATTTAGGCTTTCAAGAAGCAGCAGTTCAGTTGAGGCCCATTCAGAGATGAGGACTCAGAGGCCTCCAGTCTGAGGAAACAAGACCAGCTGAGGATCCGGCGAGGTGAGATAGCTGTGGCTTGTTCTGTCTCTCTGACCTTCCAGTGTTCACCCCAATACCTGGCCTCAGGTTTGATTTTATTAAGAAGAACTTTTAAGACTCATGCTACACCTGGCATCAGGTTTGATTTTATTAATAAGAACTTTTAAGATTCGTGCCACAGTAATTTACTTAAAAGCTATTTCTTCTCGTCATTTTGAGGATGAGATTTAAGAGACAGGCTGTCGGGAACCATCCACTTTAACTCACCGTTGAGTCTGGTACTGAGGGTAAGAATGGCCTCCAGCTTTGTTGGGAGCCTCAGTTCTGAGGACTGCAGAGGCACAGACACTGTTCTGACAGCTGTTTCAGAAGACATGGGCAGATGTATTTAGAAGTTCAGAACTGAGCAGCACCCCATGACTGGATACAGTACATTTGGAAAAACAAAAAGCCTTTAAAGTTCATGTGTTAAATCATCTCACCCAGGACTTCAGAATGGTCTCATGTTTGGAGATAGAACTTTCAAAAGTTAATTAAGTAAAAGTAAAAGCATTAAGGTAGGGCTCTAATCCAATCTGACTAGCATCCTTATAAGAAAAGAAACTTGGGATACAGGACACAGTCAAGCCAAAGACAAAACAACACAAAAAACAGGGACAGGACAGGCAGGGAGGCACACACCTTTACTCCCAGCACTTAGAAAGTAGAGGCAGGTGGATTTCTGTGAGTCTAACTCCTCTACATCGTGAGTTCTGGACCATCCAGAGCAGCAAGTGAGACTCTTTTCAAAATCAAAACCCAGAGAGAAGGTGACCATTGACAAGCTAAGGAGTGAGGCCTCAGAAGTCAACCCTGAGAACATTTGATATTGGGTTTCTGACCTCCAAATCTGTGGGGAGATGGTGGGTGGAAAAGGTCCCACTGTTTTAGTCAATTCCAGAAAATGAAGATAATAAATAATTGTGTGCCAACTTCTGCTTTCCAATGGTTTAGGAAAGAAATCTTCCTGTTTTCAGAAGAGAACCAGCACTATCTGTAGGCCCGTGGATGAGTTATATAATCCTGTCATGAACTTGGGAGTCACACACAAGGCCCTGGAACAGCAGAGATATGTGAGTCCTTTCCATCCTGTAGCGGTTCCTTCACAGTGTGGCTGCCCAGTGTGCTATTAAAAGGCTTCAGAAGAATAAAAGCAGGCCAAGGAAATGATTCCTGTTATATAAGGTCCCTTCGCAAGGAGGTCAGGAACTGGCCGTTCACGAGCCTTCTCAGTTCTGGAGACTTCAGAGTCTTTGAATTCTGCAGCCTTCCTGCCCCTTCCACTTTAGTACCATTTTAGGTAACTGACATATTCCTCTCTGTTCTGCTCACATTTTTTTTTTTTTTGGTTTGATTTCTACAGTGAATTGAAAAAGGGAAAATCACCTGGGAGCTTCCTTCTGATAATCCTTCTGATGATAAAAGCTCTCTCTCTCTCTCTCTCTCTCTCTCTCTCTCTCTCTCTCTCTCTCTGTATGTGTGTGTTGTGTAGGAAAAAAACTATTTGTGAATAGTTTTACTTCACAATCAGTTGTCATTTCCCTGCTTTTGCGAATCATTGATCAAGGCAGCCAGTCAGCTGCAAAGTTTGACAATTTGTAACTTAGTAATGACAAAGTTAGTGTTATTTCCTTCACCAAGCTTTTCAAGGAAATGGTGAGTACCATGTTTATCCCTAGGATTCTTTCTTTGGTGCCCATTGGCTCTGTTCTTGAATTCTAAACTCAGTGATCAGCCCTGAAGCTCAAGGGGTATTCCTCACCAAGCCAAAGGAAGTCTTACTTTCAAAACTCAATCGTTTCCTACGCCACACTCAGGGAACAGTAGCAATACCAACGATGATTGTGACAGAAAGCAGAACTCATGCTTCCCTGGGCCACTCTTCAGACCACTTTTACATCCAGCATGATTGATGACAAGAAGGCTGTGCGTTCTTGTCATCATTATCCCTTTGTAAAGATGAGAATACTGGGGGATGTACAGGTAAAGGACTTTGTCCAACATGACGGCATCGTTAGTGGGAGAGTTGGAACCTGTGCCTTAGCATCCAGGTCAGAGAGCAATCTAGGATCATAGCTAGTTACCCTGCCCTCACCCAGCTGTGCAGTTTCCATAGGCAAACATAGAGGTAGGCATACAATCTCAATGATGAATTCTCCTCTCTGTGCACACATGCAAATCTTTCAAATGTCCTATGTTGTTCTTAAAGTAAATTGTTTCAATAATATTGTTATTGGAAAGAGCATTGGACCAAAAAATTAAAATATCAAAAATCTGATTTCACAGTCTTCTGACCTAGAGAAATTATTTGTGTACATCAACGAAGTTAAACAAGCATACAGTCAGAAGAAAGGAGGGACATAATTGTCATGTAGAGAGGTGTGGTCAGGAAGACTCAAAATCTGCTGACTGTCTACCATGCCTCAGAGTTCCATCACAGCATGCAGTTTCCTCTAAACTCCATGTGAAGGATGAAATATTGCCTTCAAGTCCCTTAGTCCTGAAACTACTCAATGCAGCTTTATTTGGGAAAAAGATCCTTGCAGGTTGTAGTTGTTTGAATGAAAATGCCCCTGTAGAGTCTCAGATATCTGAACAATTGGTCCCAGTTGGTGGTGCTGTTGGGGAGTGGGGTGGGAGACACAGCTTTCCTGGGAAGTATGTCACTGGGGGTAAGCTGGCTCCATTTCCTATTCTTTCTCTTCTTCTTGCTTGCAGTTCAAGATGTAAGTTCTCAGCTCCCTGTTCCTGCCACCGTGCTTGCCTACTGCTGTGACTCTCCACCATGTTGGACTCTTATCTCTCTGCAACCATAAACCAGTATAAACTCCATCTCCCATTAGTTGCTTTGGTCATGGTATTTCCCACAGCAACAGAAAAGTAAACCAATACACAGATGTATTGGAGTCTCACAAGACTATAAAATAATTCTAAACTGTCCAAGTGGGCTATAATCTAAAGGCGAATATCCTTAAGAGATACATAGCCAAACACATGACATAATGAACAGGAAGGTTGGAGTAACACATACTTTCCTACAAAGAGAAAGGGATTGAAAGAGCATTAGAAATCACAAAGATGATGGGTGGATGATGAGTCAGATAAAAAACAGAGAATCATGTAGGTGATAGGGCAAAGAAAAGCAAAAAGGGAAGTCTCATCCAAATGCAAGCTGGGGGGTCCTGTTTAAACAGAGACTGGCAGTCCCAAGCACAGGACAGGCCCTCAGTTCCTCTAAGTCTTGAATCCAGTTGAGGGTTCTGGCAAAGCAGTAACTCCTCTTACACAGTGGGTCAACG